>PVKH010046568.1:0-10383 GCA_004027955.1 Chaetophractus vellerosus | reverse complement strand
GTTGAAGAAGTTTAAAATCATGTTACCATGGTTAAACAGTCAGTTTACTTCCCCTAAGAGTTTGAGGAATTATTTGCTTTTAACTTACAACAATACCATGCATGTAGTAGGCACTCAATGAACATTAGCTGTCATTATGTGGGAATTTTAACTTTCTTTGTTTAACAATAGATAGGTGAGGGTAATAAGTCCTTAGCATATCTTTATTTCCAGCTCACAAATTTCTAATTACATAAGGTAGTGCACAAAGAATTTAGAGGCCTAAATTACAACCTCTGTCATCATCTTAATAAGTTTAGTTATCTTATACATTGAT
Organism: Chaetophractus vellerosus; assembly: GCA_004027955.1. Lineage (NCBI taxonomy): Eukaryota > Metazoa > Chordata > Mammalia > Cingulata > Chlamyphoridae > Chaetophractus > Chaetophractus vellerosus. The sequence continues at coordinate 10,067 of PVKH010046568.1, read as the reverse complement.
ATGGCTACTATCTTCATGCAGAAGTACTTGGGGATAAATGAGAAGGAAGAGGGAAGGAAAACTGATATGGGTAAACAGTACCATGACATAGAGCATGTGCTCTCTTTTGTATGCAGTTTAGGAGGAGAACAGGGAAGTTATTTCCTTTGGGTTGTCTCCCTGTAGGCTGTGGATGTTCTAAAAATTTGTCCAAAGGAAAGGACTGTGAAACCAGAACCCAAACTAAAGCTACAGAGCAGATAATACAGCCAAAGGGAGTGTCTGAATTTATACGTGCAATATGTACTGCAAACTTCATTCTATCAGGTACAAATTGAGGCTTTCTTTTTCTTTTTCATTTACTGTTTTGCAGAACCACTTGAAATAACTCTTTGTGGAATACAAAGGTGGAAGCCAGCAGAGGGGACTTTGCTAAATCTTTACCATATTCCATATTCCTTATGGCCCCTCTTGCAAAGAGAGCACTATTTCTCCTTCTTGTTAGTCTTTGGATTCAAAGACTAAAATGTACTCTGTGAATCTCTTTCAATAGTTTCTCATTAATCCTTGCATAACCACTAAAATGTACATTCATACTTCCAGTTTATAGACAGTAAGAATGTTAGCGTCATCTGGCTAGTATTGATCTTCTAGTCAGCCACATAAATCTAAAGAGAGTCCAGAATATTTTTCTCTTAATATTGTGAGGAAACCAATATATTTCATTTTTTTCTTTGGAAGAACATTCTTTGAAGTATTTCTAACAAAAATCAGGAATTTACATATTGTTTTGTATGATAAGCTATTTATAAAATTGCAATTTTCTACTACAAGTTGTTAGCCATCCAAAAAAAAATCAACAAGATTTAAAAAAAAGAGAAATGTCTTGACTCTGCAATCTAAGGCAATTCTAAATAATGTTTCCACATTAACGTATGTGGTGAGTGATAATGAATGTCTAAGGTGATGAAACATAACTACGATGCAGTGAGGTGTTGTCAAGATTTTTTTTTTTAATTCCCAATTAGTGTTTGGAGAGCTTTCACTACAATGTCATCAGATACAGGCCTGTGTGAAGGCATTTTCACTGCTGACAAAACCAGGAAAATATCATGTCTTTCCAAGACTTATAAAAAGTGAGGAATGTAGTGTTGCATGTAGACTTTCTCAGGATGGGAAATGACACCTTAAAAAATTAGATTTGTGCCACTGATTTTGCATTAACTTGTACAGGTCATCACTGTTGCTCATTATCAAGGTAGAAGTTAATGAAAGAAAATATGTTTATCTGTCCCATATTCAAAATGTTTGCTTTGTTATTATACTTGGATTTTGCTGTTTTATGGATAAGTTTTATTTTAGCTTGACACTAATGGAGGAGAGAATATGAAGAGTTGGTGCCCAATAAGTTAAAAATAATTTATTTGATTTTAGGAAAAGCTAGATTTCATGTATGTTTTTCTATAATTAAAAAGTTTGTCTGGATAAGTAGATATTGGCCATTCCTCAGTTGCTCTAGACCACCGAGTAGACAAAAATTTGTCTCTTAATCTACCAACAGGACAATATAGCTATGTATATACTAATATTGTCCCTTAACCTGACAACGCATAAACAAATATAATAAAAATGATTTTGAAGAAAATCCAATCATTTGGCAAAACATTCCACCTTAATTTTATTTCAAAAATTATTCTTTCAATTTGCAACCTGCACTAATGTATTGGGCTTATTTCTTCATCTAAATAGCTGCATTCTACCTTCCAACCATATTCTAATCTCCTTTCCCTTTGCTACATTACTTAGACAAATGCTGAATATTTAAGTGGTTTGTTGGTCTTCAAGAACAAAATATAATTTCATATTCAACAGAAACAGGTTAACAAAATATAGGGACCTTATTAGAATTTTAGATCTAATTTTAAAGAACACATTTAAGCCCTCCAATCCTCAAATATTTATTTATTGCTTGAGTAGGACTAGCACAAACCGAATGTGACAAAAGATTCTCAGAGCTTATTGACTGGAGAGCAAGGCTTGACATGCGCTTATGAAACAGATCAACAGTAATGTAAGTCAGTATGTCCTTAAGGACCAAAAAGAGAGGTATATCACTTTAAAGTACTACCGTTTCTTTAAACAGGCCAGAAAGCAAACAAGGTATATGAGGAAGATAAGTGAAGGGGCTCAAATCACCATTTTGTCACTAACTAGTTAGCCTTTCTGGGACTTAATTTCTTTTTGCATACAAAAAGGAGATACAATTTACAAAATTTCTGAGCTCCTTTTCCCTCTAAAGTAGTAAATCAATTTGGATCTGGGAGATTTAGACAGCTGTATAAAGGAGTTAGGATTTCAGCTGTATGATAATAGTTTGGAAATATTTGATTAGTGAGAAGGATCAACAGGAAATATGATCATGAAGAGCAAAAACTGGAAATCAAAGGAGAAAATGCAATTGTCAAGAGATAGTGACAAGCTTGACTTTAAGAAGTAAAGATGAATTGATAGAGAAAGGCTGTAACAGAAGAGTTTAAAGGCCAGGCCACGATTTGAACTTTTTCCATTAGGCTGCGCAGAAACATGGGAGATTTTTAAGCAAGATGGTAATAAAACCTCTTAGGAATATTAATCATATGTAATGGATTGGTTGAAGCAGAAGAGACCAAGAGATAAGTGAAAAGGTGATTGTCATATCTACATTGTCTAGATATGAAGGCCTGGACCAGGTGATAGAAACGAGAATGGGAGGAAGCACAGACATAAGAAAATATCGAGGAAAGAATAGGCAGAGTCAGGTCATCAATTGAGAGTCACTAAAGGAGAAGGAAGAGCCAGAAATAATAATAATTATTATTTTAGGTGCCTGAAAGAAGGGCAATGGCACTGAAGAAAACGGATAAAAATAAGCACAGGGATGGAAGTAGGATCAACACAAGATCACGAATCTTCACTTAGCGAATGTTCTCTGCACCTATACAATCTATAATTCTAAGAAGTGGCTTGGAAAAAGTTGAGCTATATTAGTTAGGGAGCAATTTTAGAAGACTTGGCAAAGGTGCAATGCCAAATAAGGAGTTGTGATATTTTTTAGCAAATTTCTGCACAGGTTCAAAAGAGGTCCTTACATTTCTTTCTTGAAACACAAGAAGAAGTATTTATTCCAGTATAAAATTGCTTTAGGCAATAATTATACTGGTAAATTTCATTAATTTAAGTCATTCTTCTGCAAGCATTTTCACTGCAAAAAAAATCAAGTTAAAACTTGGCTCATTACTAACTACTTACTCCATATAGCATATATTTTGTTGAGCTAAAATAAATCTACATAATTAAGTTTACTAGCAACTTGTGCCATTATATTTTGTCAAAACCAAAAGGTGACATGCAATTAAACGTATTTGGCTTTGTAACTTTTCCTGTTAAGATGGGTCTTTTAAACATATCATTGGCAGCCCTTCTCAGAAACAGGATTTTGATCTTGTAGAAGCAAATACTTGAGAAAATGGTATTTGTTAGCACAGACTCGTATTACTTTGTCTTAATGAGACTCAGTCAGTATTTACCAGGTAGAATTTATTCAATATATGAACATGAAGGTAATCATGCTCTTTCCATATAACGTTTAAGTGGATCTCCTTACCCAAGAAGGTCTCTTTCCTGAGAACTTATCAGCATAAATGAACTAAATCTTAATACCTGTAATGCAGCTGTTATTCCAGATTTAAACATGGGTGTCCCAAAATACAGACAGGGGCAGAGAGATCTTTATATGGAATTGAGTGTTGTGTGTCAGGAACTACCCAACTACAAAGAATAGGTCCTGCGATTTCCTTCTATGTCTTTTGTTCCCACACAATACATAAGCATACTTCTGAATTACATAGTGAATGCTCAATATTTATTTTGTGCATTGAAAAGTCCTAGAATTTGTTTCTTTGGCATTGCCCTCTTTTTATAGCCATGGCCAAGCAGTGGGTACACAGTAGATACGTAGGTACTAAAGAAATATTTTTGAATACCTAAATGAATAAATACGTTTTTCTTCTAAGGTTAATCTTCCTATTCTAACTCTTGTGAAATGAGCACCTTAGCGCAGACTGTAATGGTGGAAATTTAAGCATTTTTGGAAAATTTAGTATAACCCCTGGTAACTGCAAATTCCATCCTTATACAGGTGGTATCTGCATGTAGAATTCAATATCAACCTTGGCACCAAATCACCTCTATAGAAGTTTGATGCACCATTTCCCAATCCTTGCCATATTTCCAGTCTATGAGTAAACATTGACAAAATAGCTGCAACCAGAATGTGGGACAAACCATACGCATTCCTACGCCCTATCAACTGTCCCCTAATGGGTTTCAAACTACCAAAAATGGTGAACCACTAAGATTCCTTGTATTCAGGGTACCAGAAAGAGCTCCATCCCTCCAAACTGAGAACACAGACAAAGCTTGAGCAGGTAGGCAGTGGGATTATATGTGGTTTTACCTGCAGGAGCCCTGGTGACTTCCAAGAGACTTGAACATACGCACTGAGACTTACACCTCGGCTGTCTACTTGTTGGGGAATGACTGCCACTCTTTAACCTCCCAGGCAGTGTTCTAAATGCGAAAGAAAATTATTCTGGGGAAGAGCCAGAGTATCCAGGATTGGCCCTAGGTGACAGAGTGGAGAGAGAATTTGAAATGTAGCAAACTAGGGTTCATTCATATTTGTTCTCTGGCACAAAGCTTCCAGACTACTATCAAGTTCCTCCATCAGAGAAAGGAATGCAAAGAGCTAAAAAAGGCCATACCTCTAGAGGTACAACAAAACTTAATAGCCAAAAATGAGTTGCTCCCCGCCAAGGGCTGTGCAGGACAATCCACTGGAATTTTTTTAAATGTTTATTAGAACTTCCGTTTATACCTTTTATATAAAAATGAGGAAGAATATGCTTTAGTAATATTTATTATACATATGGACCCTGACAGCCACACTAAGGCCATGTGTCACCAGCCTCCTATCCCATACAATACACCAGTCTAGCCCAACATTTGTTAACTTTCAGCACATAGTGATTTACCACATTTTAAAGTGATTTATGGATTATATTGTTTTCTATAATGGATGTTTACAATTTTTGGAAATAACATGGAGTGTATATGTGAAAATCTGCTCTGCTGCACTTGTGTACTTTAATTATGTTGGGGAAAGTATTTAAAAGAGTTGCAAAAATTTAAGATTATTCATTTATAGATTTAATCTCAATTTTTGTCTACATCCATCTTTCCTCATTGCTTCCTCTTCATCTATCTGTCTATCTAGCTAACTAAGGGTGTTCTAAAAAAAATGTCTTAGTGAGAAACACATTCAAAACATCTGAAGATCACTGTTACAGACAACAAAGTGCATAAATTCATTCCACCTTGTAAACTCATCTATCCCTTCAACAACATTTTCCTTACTTCAGAGTGGTGGCAGCAACCATGGTCAAGAGATGTGATTTCAACACAGAGGGAGCAACACCTTCCTCCAGGAAAAGCAAGAACAATCAAAGGGCCTGGAGCTGCCCAAGGAGTGGGGGTTGAGAGAGGTAAGACAGCTCTTGGATTAGATGGTGAGGATGTTTGTGTTGGTTTATTATGCTGTTGGTATCTAAAGTCAGAGATAATTCTTTATCCATCCATTCTTTTATCTACTCATCCAAAAGTACTCATAGGAGGTACTGGGGATTGAACCCTGGACCTCATCCATGGGAAGCAGGCACTCAACCACTGAGCCACATCCACTCCCCTAAAAGTACTCATTTTGCTAGGCCCTGGGATGTGGAAATGAAGAGGAGACACCCCTACCTTCAAGATACTCCAGGTCAATTAAGTTCATTCATCTAAACAGAAATCTTTTGTAACATCAAAATATGTCTATTACTTTAAAACCAAAATTGAATGGTGAAAATATATTGTTGATCTTACACTTTGCCTTTTCCTTTAAAAGGGAGGAAGATTATGCACACACAAAATGTGCTGTTTTTGTTAAAGTGTTTACAAATGAAAACCTGAAACTTTCTCTCGTGCTTCATTATTTAGAAAACACACATTAAATTATATAAAAGTAAATCGTTATATACATATCATATACATAAGTTTATGTAAGACATTTAAATGTATAGAAAATAGTATAGAAAATAATGAAAGTTTAGAAACACATTTTAAATTCAATGTATAAGAATACCAAATATTACCTCATACAAGCAACTGTTGCTTTATGTTTAATGTTATAAATACGTGGTGGAATTTCATTCTACATTTTCATATACTTTTGGTTTTCAAACTAATATTTTAAAATGTACGTAAGTCATGCTTTTCATTATACAATTTATCTAAAGTAAATGAAACAACCATGCTTGACATTTAATTGAAGGAAAAAAATCTATGTTTTAACTATTATTAGAGTTATTAAAATATACTTTATAATAGCATCTTTAAAAGAAGCTTATTTAATACAAAATATTTAAAAAGCAGTTGTCATACATTGAAAAAAATTAGAGGATGGTTTAAACTTTCATAAGGAATAGTGAAAGCTACTGAAGGTGAAAGATAGAAAGAGAGAAAGAAGAGTGAGACAGAAAAGGAAGGAGGAAGGAAGTCAGGAAGGTGGGAAGGAAGGAGAGAAGGAAAGAAGGAAAGAAAGGATAAAAGGAAAGAAAGGAGAAAAGACAGGCTGTAGACGATTGCACTATCATGAGTTAGGAAGGATACCTGAATCTAATGTTTATTTAGCACTTTAAAAATGTCAAGCAAAAACAAAAAAAATAATAAATAATAATAATAAAAATAAATAAAATGTCAAGCTATGCGGTATAGTTATTCACCTAAAGGAGTGATTTCATTTTTACTCTTTGTCAGAGGCAAACTTCTTTCCTCAAATTTTTTTCAACTTTTTCTGTAAAGGCCAGATGGGTAAATATTTTAGGTTTAGAGACCATATGGTCTCTGTTGTAACTACTTAACTCTGCCATTGGGAAAGCAGCCACAGGCAATTTGTAAATAAATGGGTGTGGCTGTGTTCCAATAAAACTTTATCGACAAAAATTAGAATTTTTCACATTACAAAATAGCCTTTTTAAAAATTTTTTTCAACCATTTAATAATGTAAAAAAAAGCTATCTTAGATCACAGGCCATTCAAAAATAAGTGTCAGACTAGATTTGTCCTCAAGGCCATAATAGCCCATTTCTTTTCTATATTGTCTTTACTGTCGGGATTAAGACATTTCTAAATTGTTCTATCAGATGGAATGAGGCTATCCTTACAGAAGTTTATTGCATGAGGCACTAAGAAGCCTCATCAGAGGGAAATTTATCCCAAAGGGGTATGGGGGAAGAGTTGGGCAGACAAGCTCTGTCTAAGGAAGGAGGGGAATTCTGATTTCAAAATATTTATTCACACAGCTTTGTTTCATAGGGTAATCCCTATGAACTTGGGTCTGAATTCTCAGAAGGGGTTAAAATTTAAAAATAACAAAACATTTTTATCTCTATGAATGCTAAAAGGGATCAGAATAGAAGCAGCACTGTTCTCTAAGAGTATTACACAAAAATGTGAGAAAAGCATTCTCCTCCACTTGTCACCAGAGTCCTATAAGCTATGGCCCTTTTGGGACTCTGGGACAGCTATGGCATTGCTGTGGCCCAGCAAAGACAGCAGGGCACAGTGGGTATGGTACAAAACAAGGGAAGAGGGGCAGAACAGAAAGCAAGAAACAAAAGAAAGATATTACCACAGCCGTAATTGACAGAAATGGCTGTGTGCCCTTGTGTGAGGACCCCCAGAAGAACAGAGCTTCTCTAGAGAGGGGAGGGGAGGAGGGGGGCCCTGGGGTATTGGCAGGTGGGTGACTTCATCCATTGTTACACAAGGCATTAAAAGATTTCAAATAAGTAGCCACAAAATATGGCTATTACTATAAAAAATAATCCCACTTGGGATTTGGCACTTAATTTATTTCTTAAACAATGTAATTTATAATAATCAGGGGAGGAAACTATTTGGACCTAAAGCTAATTCTCCTATAGAGTGGCCTAACTGGCAGGAGTTCTGAAGGAAATGCCTCCTGCAGTCTTTTATGTCCATGCTTCTACTTAATAGGATTTTTAATGGGAGTTCACATGTGTGGAACTGAGGGCAGAGGCTCCAAGAATAGGTTTGCAGCGTTTTTTGTTGGTTTTTTTTTTTTTTTACCAAGTTTAGTTCAGAACGTGACAATCTAATATCTGAGTAAATTTTTGAAGTCTTAATTGTTACCAAAAAAAACTATTTTCAAGATTGATCTTAATCTTTACATAAATTACTTGTTAAAAAGTAGGTTGATAACTGAGCACTTACAGCTCAGTACTTATCCCCATCAATAAATACGTGTCTCTAAACACATTAATAATTGCACTTTACAATTAATTTTTAGAATTGATTTCCATTGTATCATCATCTCACATTACCTGACAGCACAGAATGCAACACAGGCAGCTTAGAAGCTGCCGCTCAGGGGTGGCTTTCATGAACACAGCACGGAGAAAAGTTTCAGAGGCCATTTTAAAAATGACTGAAGTTGTGGAAATAATTCAGAAATGTGTCTTTGTTTCCAACGCTGAGTCAATATACTGTTTTCAGTTTTACGGAGCAGTTTGTAACTAAACCACAGCCATAGGCAACTCCTTCTAAATGGCGGTGTTGTAAGAAGTTCCTCTCCAACTTGAGTCATTGGTAAAAACCCTCATTGCTCTACAGTCTACAGCAATCTTCACCATTGTTGCTGTTGATATTGTCACAGTGATACCCCTCTTTGCCCATCACACTTGATTCTTAGGTTTCTATGTATCTGAAATCAAATTTCTACATTACACAACGTCACAGAAAGGAAATTGTGGAAGGACAAAATAACGTGGGCTTACAGCAAATCCACTCTGCCTATGGAGGAGACCATTCATGTTTATAGATTCCAATCTGGGAGCCATTAAGAATGATCAGTGTTTTCTTTCCACCAAGACCCACTGTGATACCCTCAGATTCTGTGAAATTGTGGTTAACATACACAATCATGGGATTACAAACCACTTCATCCATAACAAATTTTCAATCAAAAAACACACCTAACTTATTAAGTTGCATCTCCAGCTGACTTTGTATTCCATTTTCTTCCTGCATTCAGCTGGAAGAATTCACAAATAGCAAAGTATAATGCTTCCCATGTTATGTGTTGCCAGGCAATCAGGGCAGAAATAATTAACACGAGAAAGTGGACTGCCAGTATCCTGCTGAATGGCTCTGGAAAGAGTTCAAATATGACAAACATTCTTAGCTGTCCCTTCTGGGACACGTGCTCTGAAAAAAAACAGTTTGAAAGGACAACTGCCAACTCTGGTTTCAAACAGTTTGACAGCACTACAGAATTTCATTCTAAAATCCGACTCAGTTTTTATTTAAAGGAGAATTCCTCTACGCACACTGTGCCTTTCTGTGCCCATTCCTAACAGAGTCCTTCCTGATCTCCTGCTGCCTCTGTTAAAGTTCAGCTGCCTAATGAAGCTAATCCTGAGCTTTCTATAAATGTAGAATTCACGCTGAATTCACAGGGAGACCTGGGTCTGTGAAGTGAAGAACTTTGTGTCAGGCCAAAGGGGATCACAGATTTCTTTTTAATGCCCTATCCTGCTTTCTATCTAATACTGCTTTACATTAAAAAAAAAAAAGTTGGAAAGCCAACAATCTAGTAAACACCTTCCCACAGAGAAATCTTCAACAGAAGTACCTAACATGGAAGCAATGTGGTAGATATCTAAACAGTTTTGAAGAACCATAGTTGAATTCATTGCAATTCAGGTCAATGGACATCTGTTGAGTACTCATGAGGAATAAGGCTCCAAGTTCAGCGCTAGAGGCTATTATCAGGGCTCAGCCATAACTCTGAAATAATTTTTTTTTTTTTTAAAGATTTATTTATTATTTATTACATATCCCCCCCCCCTTTCTGCTTGCTCTTGCTGTGTGTCCATTCTTCTGTGTTTTTCCATGTCTGCTTCTTGTCTCCCCCCGTCCCCGCGGCG
>PVKH010046567.1:0-10384 GCA_004027955.1 Chaetophractus vellerosus | reverse complement strand
TCATCTAATTTCATCTCTATAAATTTATTTATATTTACATTTTATATAAATGGAGTCAAACAATATGTAGTACTTTGTGTTTGGCTTTGTTCACTTAGCATTCCATATGACCACACTCATCATCCACAACAGAGTTCACTATGCCACACAGTCCCATGTTTTTTCCTCTAGCTTTCCTTCTAGTTACATGCATGACCCTAAACTTTCTGTTTCAACCACAATCATACTCACTCATTAGCACTGTTAATTACATTCACTATTACATGCTATCATCACCTCTTTCCATTTCCAAACATTTACAACCAAACTCATTACTAATTCTGCATAAAGTAAGTCTCAGCTCACCATTCTCTACCAGCATTCTATCTTCTGGTGATCTATATTCTAGCTATTAACTCCATGAGTTGGCTTGTTTTTTTCAGTTCATATTAGTGAAATCATAACACTATTTGTTTTTGTGTCTGGCTTATTTCTCTCAAACTAATGGCCTCAAGGTTCATCCATGTTGTTGCATATATTAGGATTTCATTTCTTCTTACAGCTGAATAATATTCCATCATATGTATATACTACATTTTGTTTATCTATTTATTGGTTGATGGAAACTTGTGCTGTTTCCATCTTTTGGCAATTGTGAATAATGCTGCTATGAACGTTGGTGTGCATATGACTGTTTGCATCCCTGCCTTCATTTCTCCTGGGTGTATATCTAGTAGCAAGGTTGCTGGATCATATGGTAATTCTATCCTTAGCTTTTTGAGGAACTGCCAAACTGTCTTCCTACCAACAGTCAATAAATGTTCATAAGCTTGAAATAATTTTGAAGTAGAGTTGTAAAAAGTTAAGGAAAGGACCTTTCATCCTAATTAATCATAAATCTGATAAATGTCTTTAAAACATACATTGAAAAACTAACAAATTAGAATGAGTTATAGGATCTCTTTATATGTCATGGATATTAAACCTTTATTGGATATATGGCTTCAAGTATTTTCTCCCATTGAGTAGGCTGCCTTTTCACTATCTTCGCAAAGTCTCTTGAAGCACAAAAGTGTTTAATTTTGAGGTGGTCCCATTTATCTATTTTTTCTTTCATTGCTCATGCTTTGGGTGTAAGGTCTAAGAAACTACCTCCTACCACAAGATCTTGAAGAGGCTTTCCTACATTTTCTTCTAGGAATTTTATGGTCCTGGCTTTTATATTTAGGTCTTTAATCCACTTTGAGTTAAAATTTGTATAAGACGTGAGACAGAGGTCCTCTTTCATTCTTTTAGATATGGCTATCCAGTTCTCCCAGCACCATTTATTGAAGAGACTGTTCTGTCCCATCTGAGTGGACTTGGTAGCCTTGTCAAAAATCACTTGTCCATAGAGGTCAGGGTCTATTTTTTTTTTTAGATTTATTTTTTATTTATTACATATCCCCCCCTTTCTGCTTGTTTTTGCTGTGTTCATTTTTGCATTCTTCTGTGTCTACTTGTCTGCCCCCGCTGCAGCAACCCGCCGAGTCAGCTCACCGCACGGCGGCCTGCCTGCTCGCGGCGGCTTGCCCTGCTCGTGGGGGTCTTGCCCTGCCCGCAGCGGCTTGCCTTCTCAAGGCAGTCTGCCCGCTCGAGGAGGCCCCGGGGACCGAACCCGGGGCCTCCTATGTGGTAAATCGGCGCCCTACCAATTGGGCTACAGCTGGCCCCCCTGGGTCTATTTCTGAACTCTCAATTTGATTCCATTGATCAACATGTCTATCTTTATGCTGTTTTGACTACTGTCTCTTTGTAATATGCTTTAAAGTCAGGAAGTATGAGTCCTCCAACTTCATTCTTTTTCAATTGTTTTTGGCCACTTGGGGCTCCTTCCCTCCCAAATAAACTTGACAATTGACCTTTTTTCTGTAAATTAGGTTGTTGGAATTTTGATTGGGATTGTATTGAATCTGTAAATCAATTTGGAATGAACTGACAAAACTGACGGGAGAAATAGATGTCTCTACAATAAGAGTTGGAGACTTTAGTACACTGCTCTCATCAATAGATAGAATATCTAGTCTGAAGATCATTAACTAAATAGAGAACTTGAATAACTTGACAAATGAACCAGTCCAAACAAACATATACAGAACACTGCAACCCCAAACAGCAGGATATACATTCTTCTCAAGTGCACATGGATCATTCTCCAGAATAGACCACATGTTGGGTCACAAAACAAGCCTCAATAAATTTTAAAAGACTGAAATTATACAAAACACCTTCTCTGACCATAATGGAATGAAGATGGAAATAAATAACAGGCAGAGAACTAGAAAATTCACAAATATATGGAAGATAATACATTCATAAACAATTAGTGGATAAAAGAAGAAATTGCAAGAGAAACCAGTAAATATCTTCAGATAAATGAAAACGAGAACACAACATATCAAAACCTACGGCATGCAGTGAAGGCAGTGCTGAGAGGAAAATTTATAGCTCTAAACGCTTACTTTAAAAAGAAGAGCTAAAATCAAAGACCTTAATGTACATCTGGAAGAAGTAGAAAAAGAACAGCATACCAATCCCAAAACAAGCAGAAGGAAAGAAATAACAAAGATTAGAACAGAATTAAATGGACAGAGAAAAATGAAACAATAGAGAGAATTAACAAAACCCAACACTGGTTGAGATTAATAAAACTGGCAAATCCTTAGCTAAGACTGACAAAAAAATGAGAGAAGATACAAATAAATAAAATCAGAAATGAGATGGGAGGCATTACTACTGACCCCACAGAAATAAAAAGGATCAAAAGAAGATACTATGAACAACTATATGCCAACAAATTAGACAACTAAGATGAAATGGACAAATGCCTAGAAAAACACGGACAACCTACACTGACTCTAGAAGAAATACAAAACCTCAACAAACCAATCACAAGTAAAGAGATTGAAACAGTCATCAAAACCGTCCTAGCAAAGAAAATCCCAGGACCAGATGGCTTCACAGTTGAATTATACCAATCATTTCAAGAAGAATTAATACCAGTCCTGCTCAAACTCTTCCAAAACTTGAAGATTATCCAACTCATTTTATGATGTCAACATCACCTTAATAACAAAGCCAGATGAAGATACTGCAAAAAAAAAAAAATTATAGACCAATCTCTTTTATGCATATAGATGCAAAAATCCTCAACAAAATATTTTCAAATAGAATCCAAAAGCACATTAAAAGAATTATACACCAGGACCAAGTGGGTTTTTATCCCAGATATTCAATGATGGTTCAACACAAGAAAATCAATTCATGTAATATACCACATGATCATCTCGACTGACACAGAAAAGGCATTTGACAAAATTCAGCATCCTTTCTTGATATAAACATTTCTAAAGATAGGAATAGAAGGAAACTTCCTCAACATGATACAGGGCATATAGGAAAAACCCACAGCCAACATCATACTCAATAGAGAGAGGTTGAAAGCTTTCCCTCTAAGATCAGGAACAAGACAAGGATGCCCACTGTCACCATTGTTATTCAACATTGTGCTAGAAGTTCTAGCTAGGGCAATTATGGAAGAAAAAGAAATAAAAAGCATCCAACTTGGGAAGGAAGAAATAAAACTTTCCCTATTCATATATGACATGATCCTATATTTAAAAATTCCAAAAAAAAGTAACTACAAAAAGCTACTAGATAGAGGTAATAAACAAAGCTCAGCAAAGTGGCAGGATATAAGATCAACATGCAAAAATCAGTAGTGTTTCTACACACTTAGTAATGAACAATCTGAAGAGGAAGTCAAGAAAGTATTCCATTTAAAATAGCCACTAAAACAATCAAATATCTAGGAATAAATTTAAACAAGGATGTAAAGGACATGTACTCAAAAAAACACAAAACATCGCTAAAAGAAATCAAAGATCTAAATAAATGGAAGGACATTCTGTGTTTATTACCTCTTCTTCACAAAGCAATGAAGGGAGTAATCCAAAACTCCATGACTAAAAGGAAAAAATACACAAATTAGAGGTACTGTATGCAAACACTATGTTTTACTGCTACTATGAGGAGATAGGTGACACATGAAAAACAAACAAACATACAAACAAACAAACAACAACAACAAAAAAAAACAAGAGCCAGAAGCAAGGCAACAAGGCCAGTAGATAAAGAGAGAAGGCAGAATCCACAAACCACCTTAGTTTACATATTAGGAAGTCAAAAGTTACTGCTTTATAGAGAGATATAAATTGAGCACAATTAGGTTAGGAAAAATCTTTAGTAAGTTCAACAACTCCAAGACCATCAACTCTTCTTTGTAGCTCCTCAAAAACTTATTACTAACATTATGAGACAGTGTTGGAATTAATGTTTCTAAACTCCCCAAGAAATATTATTATTCATTTGTGCCTCAACCTCAGTAAACATGACATATTTTAATTTTAAAGCCAGAATTAAAATCAAGCACACTTTCGTTGCTCTTGAAGAATGTTATATTTAAGAGGGCTAACAGACAAAAATCGCCATTGAAGACAAAATTATTCTTAGTTATCAAGAATTTTTAAATAGTCAGATGTAACAATTTTAGAAAAGACCTTAGAAATAAGACAAATTGGCAAAAAATTAAATAGTTGCTATTAGTGGTAAGATTATGGATGACTGTGACTTGCCTTCAAATTTTTGTCTTTAATATTACTATTTTTGCAATTAAAAAACTAGATAAAGCCCAAATACAAACATGTAGGTAATGCTTTATTTATTGATGACTCTAAAGACAAAGATATATACATTAAAGTGACTGAAAGAGGATTGACAGACATGGAAATGAAGTTTAATGCTCAGTTCTGTTTCTGGGAAGGTGCTTACATTTGTAATATAAAAATTTAATGAAAACCCAGGATATGAAAATATTATGCTTTTTTTCTTATCTAAGTATGAATTATCTTTAAGCACTAAGGTTATTTATGTGATAACTATTTTAATTAAAGTACATAGTCAATTCAGAGAGGAAAACAATTTAACTGATTTGATTGTTTACCTTAATGATTTCTAATTGTTTTGGCCATACTCAAGTATCTGTTATTGTACTATGGTATATTATAAAATTTAACAGAACTGATTTCCTCTCACTTTGTAGCAGTTTAAAAAATTATTTAAGATTATAATTATACATTCAAAGAAATTTTATGAGGAATTCTAATGTACTGGATAAAACTGAATTCAATTTGAAAAGCACTGCTTCATCAGACATGAGTTTACCAGTCTAATACACATGAGGTTATTTCTTCAGTATGACTACAATATACATTAGTCACTTTAAATGGGGAAAGAATCATTTCTGCAAATATCATGTTGTGTGTTAAGGCTTCCCATAAGCATTATGAACTGAGTCAAATTTCTTACAAATAGAACTTCTTTTTAAAGATAGAATTCTTCTTTTATAGATTGAAAAGAAAAGGAAAGAGGCTACTAGAAAAAATGGCAAAAGAAATGAATAGACAGTTCCATTCATAGAAAAAGAAATGCAATGACCTTTAAAATTAAGAAAAGATAGTTAAGCTTACTCAAAAGATAAATGCTAATTAAAGCAAAACTGAGATACCATTTCTCATCAATCAGAATGACAAAAGTCCAAACACTAGACAACACTCTGTTGGTGAGGTTATGAAAGAAAGATACTGTTACACATTGCTGGTGGGTATAGTGACACAGTCCCCACAATAAGGTGGTGCATTGCCCGTGGACAATTTAGGAACAAAAAAACTGACTAAAAGTTGATCTGCTTTTTATCATCATATGCCAGCAATTCTAAACAAAGTCAGTGATAAAAATCTCCCCCAAAATGAATTTTTGTCCAAATTCTGAACAATCATCATGGTTTACTTTTTTTCGTTTTTAGGTACCAGGGCCAGGATTGAAACCCAGACCTCATATGTGAGAAGCCAGTACTCAACCACTGAGCCACATTGGCTCCCCGAGTTGGTTTTTTACATTTGTTTGCTTGTTATTTGTTTTTGCAGGCTCTCAACCACTTGAGTCACATTCATTCCCTGTGGTTTACTTTTGAGTTTTAATAATATATATGTAAGCTTCAAATTAGCATATTTTTATTACTTATTTCTTAATAAACTCTGAATTCTATATGAATGTTAATGTGGAGAAGTCCCAGTTTAGCTACTGATACACATGGATTCAGCCACACAAATTTACTTCAGAAGTTAAGTTTGTAATGTTTTGAAATCATTCAAGCTCCCTTCGAGTGAATAGCTTGTGTTTCTCATCTCTGTGATACTACATATTCCTGCATTTAAACAATAGACTCAATACTTAAAATGACAGCTGTATGCCATTTCTCTATTGTACGTTTTTTTTTTTTTCCTGATAGGAAGTTTTAAATAAGTTAATCAGACCCAAAAATATTTTCAGACAGCTGGAATCAGCCTTAAACAATGAATAGTAAAACACAAAACTTTAAAAGTATTATTTAAAGAATCATGTATGGAAGCTATGGTTAAGGTCATTACCTAAACAACAATAAAATACAAGTAAATGGCCATTGTCATTGAAAAAAAGAATCAACTTTTGAAGAATGTCAGGAGAGACAACAAAAGATGCTGTTCTTACATTGTCAGAAGAAACCAAAAGGGCAATGTTTATTTAAAAGCCTAGTCATACCTGGAGGACATTATGTTGAGAGAAGCAAGGCAGACACAAAAGGACAAATACTGTATGACTGTGTTACTATCAACCAAATATATTGTATAACATGCTGTTTGATTAAAAAAAATTTTTTTGTATCTAGTACATTTAATTGAGAAATGTATGTATTTATTCATCTGTGTTAGTTTTTAGTTTTTAGTTGTTTATATTTTCAATTATTAAATGTACAAAATAAAGTTTTTAAAAAGCCTAGTTATAAACTAGTGGAAAAAACAATATTCACTATAACTTGGCGATTTTCAATGGATTTTGAAGATGAAGAAAAAGGTCAGAATTTTTAAAAACCAAATATAATATAAATTTAAGATGAATTTTCCAGTGAAGATATTTTAGTGAAAATTTTCTGATTGCTGGTACATTTGAAAGCCTCTAGAATTGACCCCTAGGAAACAAAAACATGGACAACGTTGCAATTTCTGGAATTTATTATGAATTTGGATTTTTATCTAATCTCTGCCAAACTTATCCACATTTAAGACTTGTTCTAATTCCTATTTATATATCTGTTGCACCATGTGAAAAAGAAGGTTTTGAAATTGAAATTAATAATCATATCCTTTGATCAACTATAAGGGATGACAGATTGACAACTCTGGTTACACAGTCAACTGAACAATCTTGCAAGGAGATTTTGATGAAATCACTGACAAATTTACAAAAGTTAAAGCTCAAAAAGAGATACTATATTGTTATTATTAATAACAGTAACATTAAAATATAGGTATAAGATTTTCTCCTTTTTTCAGAAATATTTTGTAATTTAAAAGTATTCATCCATGTTTTCACTTTATGTAACGTAATATTTAAGTTTTTAATTTATTTTTACTGGCACAATTCAAAATCCAATAAAGGAAAATATTTAATGTTCATGTTTATTTTCTACCCATTATTATATTTCTTATTTCATGATTACCACTGAAAATAAATAGTAGAGGGATATATTACAAAATTATCTCTTCCAGGCATCAAATATACTAGGTATGCCACCAGAAGTTCAAAATGATACAACCAGTGTTGAAGAAAAATAAGAACAGAGTTACTTACACAATAACAAACAAAAACACTGGAAGGATAAACCAGAAATTAATAAAAATGGTTACTTATGGTGGATGGGAGTGTGGAAGTGATAGTGGTAGCAAAGGAATGAGATAGAGTGGTAGAGATAGCAAATAGAAACAAAACTTCTCTAGGTATACTTTTTTATATAGCTTGACTTCTGAACTATATAAATGGTTTATATATTCAAGAGAATAAAATTAATTAAAAATCTAAATAAGCAAGCCTTCACACTGAAAACAAACAGAAATAAATGAATTAATTGCTGGTCAAGTTAGAAATATAATCACACAAGATAAAAAAATATTTCAAGTGACTTTTGAACATAGTACGCTGACATTATTGGGACATATTCTAAGGACAACAAAAACTGCAAAGACATATCAAACTTCACATAATAATTGTGTTAATATTGGTTTTTTAAATTTTGAACCTATTGTATGTGTACTATAAGATAAATCAAATAAGAAATTATGTGAATGTAATGAGGAACCAAGATGTTCAATGGAAGGAAGATAAAAGATACAATACAAAATTAAAATAAGTAAAGAAAATCTTTGAACTGTTTAATTTGCGTAGGCTTAATAAGAATTTATGACTTAAGGTGCCCAGGTCTTGCTTTCTAAATATCCTTCTCCACCCAAAGGAACCAGGGAGCTCTTTGCAGAAATTACTAATTCCAGGTATGGGACAGAGAAAGTGTAAGGTGAACTTAGTTCATGACGTTTTTCTAGAAAGTAAGGAAATACTCAAAGACTAAGGAGGACTATCAGACATTGGAGCAAAGTTTGGGGGTCTCTCACCAGCCATTTGGGAGACTTTGAGGATTAAAAAGAATAAAGACTATAATTGATTTTAACAAACTGAATAAATAAAAATCCATGAGTCTATAAAGATACTTTAAAAAGGGGGAATGGGGCGGAAAGGAGCTCATCTGTAACTAATGGAGGTAACTACAACACCGAAGTCCCTGTTCTCAAAATTTCTAATGAAAAGAAAAGAATTAAGCATTTACCCAGTCTTTTGGGAAAAGAACTGCTGTTCATCTCCAGCTGAAGAGGAAAAGTTCTTTACCTAAGAATGCCAGCTAACAAATGTGGAAGGAATGATAGAATTAGCAACCCCCAATGAAATAATCAATTTAGGCAAGAATCATCAATGGATGCTAATCAAAACTGGATGGGGAGAATCCACAGATTACTTGTTAACTTTAAAGGGAAAAGTATATTATTGCACAGAAAAGATAAAATATATTATTGCTAATATACAGGACAAGCAGAGAGCCTCCTGATGTGATATAATATGACGCATATACTATCACCTATGAAGTATTCTTGTCCAAAATAGTTAATCTGAATAGAATCAAGTCTTTAGACTTAAATTCCAATTTACTGGAACTACAAGGAATGGTGGAACAAGATAAGTGATACCATGAAGAAACAATCAAATTCAGAATATTCTTGTCTCTTAAAATGTCAACCAACACCAACCCCACTCACCAAAATGGTGTGGCAATGTGCTGGAATAAAAAAGACTAAAGAGGTATACCCAAAGGTAACATTTGAACCTTGGTTAGATCCTGTTTAGGAAGAAAAAAAAATCTATAAAACACATTTTTGAGATAATTGGGGAAATCTGAATGTGGACTGGATAGTAGGTGACATTAAGAAATTATTGTTAAATTTTTTAAATGTGATCATTTATTATTCCATATAATAAGAAATACATGTTAAATTTTTCAGGAATGAAGTCTCATGCAATTTACAATCTACTCTGAAATGGTTTGGCATTTCACACATACATACACACACACACTCACATGTAAGTATGAAATCTAGATTGTGATAGGACACTTATGCAGATCCCAGTAGCACCTCCTAGGCTTCCAATATGGATATCACCCCAAACAGAGGGCCTCCTGAGGGCTTTGGAGAAATCCAGGTCCTATATCAGGGCAGAGAGCCCCAGAGTTTGGTGCCTTACCAGTGGGCCCTAATTTGGAATCCTTGCTCCTCAGAGTGACAGAGTCTGACCGAAATATGTCTTCACTGCACATGGTCCATCTGTCTCTTCTATTCAAACCTATATTTGATGCCAGAGTTTTAGGTATACTTCCAGAGACCGGAGACTACGGGCTGTCCATGTTCCAACTGGGTCCAGAGGCTCTGTGGACCTGCAACTCCTACTCTACAACTCAGTGGACTCACCCAGGACACCTAGTGGGGAGATGATGATGAATGACCGCTATCCTGGGGAATAGAGAGAGCCTGCAGCTGCAGGCAGGATAATCTCTTCCATTGTATCCCCGGGATATAAGCCCCCTCTCACTTGGTGGTGGAGGGGACATCACCATCCTAGACTCCTCAGGATTGGGGGAAGAGCTATGGACTAGAGTGGACTTGTTGGTGTCCTGTTATAGACTTGTGATTCACGCAATGGAAGAAATTACAAAATTATGTGGAGCCGGGGGCCACTGGATGCTTTGGGGGCAGGGAGAGGGAAGGGCAGTTGTAATATGGGAGCTTTTTTGGGACTTGGGAATTGTCCTGGGTGATGCTGCAATGGAGGATATAGGCCATTTTATATCATCATGTATCGTGCAGAACTGTGTGGGAAAGAGGATGGT
>PVKH010046566.1:0-10383 GCA_004027955.1 Chaetophractus vellerosus | reverse complement strand
ATGAATGGCATTTTAATGTTAAAGCCTTTGTTCTAACATCTAGCTATAGACAACACAATGGAACTAACAATGTACAGAAATGCTTTGAATGTCATCTCTGTGGGAAAGTCTTCAGTAGATGTACTTTTTAAGAGAACATTAAAAAACTCATACTTTAGAGAATTCCTATGAAAGTCATTGTTCTATGCATCAATGACATAAAAGGACTCATACTGGGGAGAAACCATATGAATGTCATCTATGCCAGAAACTCTTCATTGAATATTACAATCTTAGAGAATATGAGAAAACTTTTACTGGAGAAAAGCATTAAAAATGTCATCTTTTTGGTAAAACCTTCACCCATTCTTCTGGCCTTGTATAAGCTGAGAAGACTCACACTGGGGAGATTCTATTAATGTCATCTATCTGGAAAAACCTTCTTTCCTTAGACAACATCAGAGGATTAACAGTTGAGAGAAGCCATATATTTTATGGGAATACCTTATATTTATATTTGTATCCTTAGACAACATAAGAGAACACAAACAAGAGGGAAACACAATGAGTGGTATATATGGTGTAAAGTCTTCAGGCAATGTTTTGATCTTAGATGGTATCATATCATTCATTGTAAATGTTATGAATACAGAAGAGTTTTCTGCCATAGAATTAAGCATGAACACACTAGAGATGATATATAACATGAGTAAACTCAAAATATAAATGTAAAAAATATGGAAGAATCTTCATCTACCACTTGTTAAGTCATAAACCAACCAGAGGCATAATATAGGAGAAAAAGTCTAGATCTGTAAACAGTGTGGGAATAACTTAACTTAAAATTTACCAAAAAAAAAAAAAGAAAGGTACAGATGTGGCTTAAATGGTTGCATGTCTGTCTCCCATATGGAGGGACCTAGGTTTGATCCCCAAGACCTCCTGGTAAAAAGAAATAAATACATACATACATACATACATACATAAAATTAGCAATTTTACTGAATGAACTACACAGGAAAGAAACACTATTTTTGTAATCAATGTGCACAACCATTTTACAGGCATCAGGCTTAGTGTGCAAAAGAAAATTCTATGTAGTATAACCAATTAAAAAAAAATAAGTCATTAAAGACTTTTCTAAGAAGACCAAGCCCTAGGGGGAGGTCCACATAATTCATATTGGAAAAGTTATTCAGAAAAATCATCAGAAATCATTTATCCCTAAAGCAACCCTTGCAAGGCATATAGCGTCACACTATGTCAAAAACTCTCAGGGTATAACTAGAGGAAAGTCTTCAGTGAGCAGGCAACATTGATCCAACATGCACAATGTGGAAACACTGAAACCTTTACCCTAAATACAGACCAAAGAAAGAATGTACTCTCCCATCACAGAGTAGGAAATGAAAGCATAAATATTGGCAAAGGAAGGAAAACTATTTATTTTAGAGCATACAATTGCGTATGTAAAATCACTAATAAATTAACAATAATTTTTAGAATGAAATAGTAAATTTAAGAGGTGAATGGTTTCAATATAAAAATATAATTCAATTTTATCTCTTTATACAAGGAATTAATAACATAATAGGAAATGCAAGAAGCACTAAAAATCCATTAAAATATAAAATAAATATTTCTTTCTTACTAAAGAATGGATTTAAATGAATTTGTAAAAAACTCTATACTGACAATTAAAATATTGCTTTGAGAATTTATGGAATATCTAGAAATATACAAGGTGTACCAGTTTCAATGATTCAAAGATGATCTGTAGATTAAATGCAATTCCAGCCTGCATCCATTTTGTTAATAACTGTGGAGTCTGAAGCATTATCCCACTTGCACAGTAATGTAGTTTTGTTAATTATAGGAATCACAAGTCACCTATATGAACAAAAGTGTTCTTTATTGACACTCACTGAAGATTAACTGCTAGACTAACATATTTGCATCTCTCTCCTGCAGGAGATTACATCACAGCTGATGGAAAAGTTCCTCTTTTTTCTGGTTATCAAATTATAAGTAAAAAAAAATCCACACTTGTATGAAATAATTTTCCCTGATAAAAATGAAAAACAATGGTATGACATGAAAACAAGCTAAAGATTTAGTGATAATTAAATTCAATTTATTTTTTATGTATCATCCCTTTGATGTTATATCTAAGATATGTTCAACTAACCTAAGGTCACAAGAATTTTTATCATACAATTCACATACTTCAGATATTTAAGTTATCCTGCACAGGCCCATATGTTGCAAACCAACTGAATCACCAGAAATTTTTTTTCTGTATTCCAAAATGAAACACCCTCTTATAAACACCCAGTCCCATTACACTTGATTTCCAGACAATATGCCCAGAATTAAAACCCTCATTTTAAGAGAATCTCTTTGCAATAACCAAGCTTGCTACAAACCACTTAAATATTTTTTTTTGGAAAATAAGGGAAAAAATTTTAATGGAGAACCGAAGCCTCTTTTTCAAACTGATTTTTTAATATTGTCTCAAGACTGTGTTCTCACTACATATTACATACATTATAAAATAATAAATGTGTTATTTGGGATACAGTTCTTTCAGCTATTATTTTTAAATGATTTAGAGAAAGAAATTTGTTTTTTAACATAATTAGTACATTCTGAATACCATTCTCTGGAGAATTTTTTTTCCTTTCTTCTTTTGTTTCGTAATTTCAGTAGATTCCCTGGTGTATTTTTTGAAAAAAAGATAAAACTGTCACTTTGTTAAAATCATGGGATATCCTAAAATTTGATAAAGATTAGTGTTTCTAGGTTTTGATGATAAAAGGCTCAAGTTTAAAGGTAAAGAAAGCTTTAAGAAAATGTAACCAAACTGGAAAGGATGATAGATATTTAGGATTCTTATTTTCTGAAGGCTGATATATGTAGTGAACGGGAAATGAGTCAAAGTGGGAAATCATTTGAAAAATAAAAAATTGTCACAATTTGACTTTTACTTGAATCTTTCTAAAGAAAGCATTGTTATATAACATCCCTTTAATAATAGATTTTACCACGTACCACAGCAGAAAACATAATTACAACATGCTCTGTGCAAGGTAAGTCAATTTTTAATTTTACCTTTTCTTTTTTTGAATCTCAAGTTAGAGCAAAATTTTGTAAGTCTATATCAGGAAATTATAGTTGACCTTAAATTGTCCTATTTACCTAATCTTTTGATGGTAAAAAGAATATTCTTATTTAGTTTTGATAAGAATGTACAACATGTAATAAGGTGTATATTTTAATATATAAATAACGCTATAGAACATTTTGTTTATCCATTTTTAAAGTTATGGAGGGAATTTACACAGAAGCTATTCTTTAGATTTTGAGGAAATCTAGTTCTAATCCTCTTTTGGGCACTTGTGGTTAGCAGAATATTATTTCTAAAAGGTCCCTATCCAATCAAGAGTAGAGTAAAATTAGGAGTCCAAAAGATGACAAGGGCAGATATCCATGTTTAAATCCAATGCTTGTGATTATTAATGAAATCATGTGTTTTCTTAGTGATAGCAATCCAGGATTCATTTGTGGAAAGTACTGAAAAATCGTAATAGCATATCCTGCTTTAAACAAACCTATTTATACTGAGTTCAAGAATAAAGACAATTTGTGTGTTTAGTAAAACTAGGAAGATATGATTAATAGAAAACAAAGATGCAATAATAAAGAGGCAACATCTTTTCTATTATATTTAGTCAAACACATGATAAAAATTCCATAAACAATGCATTAAAGAGGGCAGATGCATATTTTATTACAATGTGAGAAAAATGATCATGGTAAAACCTCAAGGAATAATAAAAAGAGAAATGTTTTTGTACTGAAATACAAGAATTGAAATGTTATCCACAGAATAGATGTAAATTAAAACTGATGGGAAATAATCTAATATATTCAATTTTAGAGCTCTTGTAGCTTTTAAAAGCTTATGGGCCAAAAGAAAAACTATTAATATCAATTTATTGAAAAAATAAAAAAGATTTATTTGAACAATTTCAAATGAATAGACAAGTAAAAATCAATTATGTGGCTCATTATTTTTATTCTATTATAGTTTATATGCAAAGAGAAAAGGGAAAAGAAAATAAAAGAAATTCTTTTGAAAAATGCCTGGAAATTTTAAAAACTGGATAAGACAAAGAAGTCTTGCTCATGTTCAAAGGAAATGAGTAAGGAAAAAAATTATAAATACTAACTATGGCATGATGTTACAGGACTAGGTACTGCTTAAAATGATTACTTTAAAACTAAAAGTTAGAGTTCTAAATATAATTTGCAAAATTATACAGAAAATAATATAAGACCATTATAAATGGAATGAGCTAAAAAGGAAGATAAACCATAGACATCAATTTTAGTTTATCTCCTTGTATGTTTTAATTCCTAATTCATGCAAATGTGAGCCATACTTAACAATATACTGGGATGTTTTCCAACTAATGACTCTAAAGACGGCTGATAAAGCAAGCAGTGAGTGGAAAATAGATGGAGTTAGGGTGAATAATCAAACAGACGTAGTTAGAAAAATTTAAGCAAAGTGATAGCAAAACAGTAATAAAGGAACTATAAAATGGAGCTTGGTGATGAATACACAGAATCAACAACTTGAGAAAATATTAAATGCAGAAATCAGAAAACATGAAATATTTAAATACTCAACTGGATATCTGTTTGCAAAATGCACCATAGATCAATTGCTGAGCTAAATTTCAAAGGACAGATACACTCCCTTTTAGTTGACAAATAGGATTATTCAGGTCTAGACAAGGGAAGACTCTGTCAACATTCTTATAAAGAAAAGTGATGAATGGGAGGATGCTCATTTTGATGAACTCTAACTTGATTCGTGAAGACGTTTCACACAGTTAAGATTTAAAATAGGGAGTTTCCTATGGTTCAGAATGAAAATAAAATGCTTTCTATATGTATTATTAGTTTTTATTTTCTTTACATTTGATAGGATAAAAGAGAAATGAAGAACCAGTCAATGGAGATAGAGTTTATTTTGCTTGGACTGACAGAAGACACTCGGCTGCAAATTGTGATTTTCCTGTTTTTCTTTCTCAACTACATGTTAAGCCTGATGGGGAACTTCATCATCATCATCCTCACTCTGCTGGATCCCCGTCTCAAGACTCCAATGTATTTCTTCCTCCGAAATTTCTCCTTCTTGGAAATTTCATTCACAACGGTCTGCATTCCACGGTTCTTGACAACCATTCTTACTGGAGACAAAACTATTTCTTATAATGCTTGTGCTACTCAATTGTTCTTTTTTATTTTATTAGGAGTTACAGAATTTTACCTGCTGGCTGCCATGTCCTACGACCGCTATGTTGCCATCTGCAAACCGCTGCATAATCATTATGAGCAGCAAAGTGTGCTACCAACTGGTGCTCAGCTCCTGGGTAACTGGATTCCTAATCATCCTTCCCCCTTTGGTTTTGGGTCTGAAATTGGATTTCTGTGCTTCTAAAACAATTGATCACTTCATATGTGACTCTTCTCCTATCCTGCAGATCTCTTGCACAGATACTCGCCTCATCGAGTTGATATCTTTTGTCTCAGCCGTGGTAACACTTGTGGTCACGTTGCTGTTAGTCGTCCTCTCCTACGCCTACATCCTCAAGACCATTCTAAAATTCCCTTCTGCTCAACAACGAGCAAAGGCCTTCTCCACCTGTTCCTCACACATGGTTGTCGTCTCTATTACTTACGGGAGTTGTATCTTTATGTACATGAAGCCCTCAGCAAAGGAAAGGGTGACTTTAACTAAAGGTGTTGCTGTGCTCAATACCTCTATTGCTCCTTTACTCAACCCCTTCATTTACACCCTAAGAAACCAGCAGGTAAAAGAAGCCTTCAAAGATACGCTTCAAAGATTTTATTTTCCAAAAATAAATGGGTAAAGTCTTTACTTGTAGGATAAAGCCCCAGGGGGAGTTCCACATAACTCATATTGGAAAAGTTATTCAGTGGAAACCATCAGAAATCATTTATCCATAAAGCAACACTTGTAGGGTATATAAAAATTCACTCTATGTAATATACTCTCAGGTTGTAACTAAAGGAAAGTTTTCATTGAGCAGGCAATATAGAACGATCAAGCATAATTAGTGAAAAGACTGAATCCTTTACACTAAACAGAGATGAAAGAAAGGATGTACCCTCTCTTCAATGAATAGGAAAAGAAAGCCTAAATGTTGGCAAAGCAAAAGTAAAATGCATTTTTTTCAGGTTATATGGTTATGTAAAAGTCACTACTAAATTATTAAAATTTTTTAGAACGGATCCATAAATTTAGGAGGCAACGGGATTCAAACTAAAAATAAAATTTAATGTTATCTCTATATACTAGCAATTAATGCAGAATGAAATAGAAGAAGGATTTACAATCCATTAAAATATAAGATATATGAATTTTTTTCTGACAAAGAATGGTTTTAAATGAAAATGTGTAAAACTCTATCCTTACAATTACAATATTACTTAGAGTATTTATGGAATATCTAGATGTATGCAAGATGTACCACACTCATGTATTCAGTACTTTTAAAGCATCAGTTCTCTCTCATGGATGATCTACAGATTAAATGAAATTCCAATCTGCATCTATGTTGTCAATAACTCTGGAGTGTCTGAAGGGTTGTCCTACTTGCACAGTCATATACTTTTGTTAATTATAGGAGAAAAAAAATCAACTACATGAGCAAAAATGCTTAGATCCCATGGGCCAGATGGGTGGAACTGTGTTTTTGCAGTTGTAGATACTCATTTTTTGAGATGGGCGTTGTCTATCATCATCCTGTTGTTACTTGTCCTGAGTGAGTCCAATGAATTGGGGGGTTGGTTTTGGCTGCAACTTTGCTTAGATTCAGGGTTCAAAGAGCATATGAACATTTAAGTCTCTGGGACATATGTTGAATAGGTATATTGCCCATCATAGGTTCAAATAAAAGGGGCATAAGAATCATGCATAGGAAAATTATAAATGGTCCAACTCTTATACATTAGGGGAATAGATTTTCATATTCTCCAAGATAAGGCCCACTGACATGTTGCCAAATTCCTGGCACTGTCTGACCTGCTTACAGTGTCAGATGCCTCTAGAGCCTCAAGATCACCCCTGCTTGAGACATTGTTTACTATAGCAGTCAGTGAGAGCCTCCTAAGATGTGCATAGCATAACCTCTGAAATGACATCCCAACTCACTTTAAAATCTCTTAGCTATAAAATCTCATTTGTATTTAATCTTTCTCCCTATTGGTCCAGGTTTTCTTGCAAATGAATTGCTAGTTGCCACTTGGTAATAATCTCTCAGTGCCAGGGAGGCTCATCCCTCAGAGTCATGTCCAACATCTGGGGGAATGTAGCAATTTTAAATAATGAGTTTTGCTTAGAGAGTGTCCACATATAAGCAACAGGGAAGATTTCAGGAGTTAACACTTAAGCAATGCATAATATTAATTTCATAAGAAAAATTTCACAAGTATAGGCATCAATATCAAGGTCCTGGCATATTGGTCTGTCCTCCTCCACCTGAGACTGTCATTGTACTCTAGGGATTCTTGCCACTGTATTACAGAATGTAGCAGGACTCCCCAGCATGAGGATTCAATATTCTTTTGTTTATTATGAGGGTCTCCTCCCACTGAGACAACACCCTATGTCCACTTGAATGCATTAATATTCCATGAGTCATGCACCAGGTGCATATCTCCCCATGCATCCCTCCCCACCACCACCAGTGATGATCCCTTGCCACAGTTGTACTCTTCTGCAATCCAAAATTTTTCCCAAAACAAAACCCAAAATAAAAAATAAAAATTACAAGCCATACTAGGAAACAGGAAGAGATGACCCAGCCAAAAAGCAAACTTAATTTCCTGAAGAGAGACAAGATTTAAGAAAACTAATCAATGATAAACACACAGCTCTCTTAATTCAATACAAAGAATTGAAATAAAATATAACTAAAGAAATAAAGTTTGTTAAGAAGACACTACGTGAGCAAAAAGAACAATTTGAAAGCCTGTAAGGAAAAGTACAGAACTTATGTGAATGAAAGACAAGAGGGATGAGATTTAAAAAACATAGAAGAGCATAAGAGTAGATTTGAATTGCTTGAAGACAGAATTAGTGATTTTGAAAACAGAACATGTGACTGGAAAAGTTAGGACAGGAGAACAGGAAGAGAAGAGACTAGAAAAAATGGAAAAGGGTCTCAAGGAATTGAATGGCACCAGGAATTCCACAAATATAAGTATTATATGTGTCCCAGAAGGGATAGAGACTGGAAAAAGGTCAGAAAGATTATTTGAGAAATAATGACTGAAAACTTCCCAACCCTTGTGAAAGACAAAAATATCAATATCCAAGAAAGACAATGCATCTCAACAGAATAAATTAGAGTAGACATACATTGAGACACCTACTAATCAGAATGTCAAATATCAGAGATAAAGAAAAGACTCTGAAATCAGCAAGAGAAAAGCAAACCATCACACACAAGGGAACCCCAATACCATTAAGTGCAGACTTCTCACCAGAAACCAGGATTCCAAGTAAAGAGTGGGATGATGTACTTGAGATACTGAAAGAGAAAATCTTCCAGCCAAGAATTCTGTATTCAACAAAGCTGTCCTTAAAAATGAGGGTGAGTTCAAAGTCTTCTCAGACAAACAAAAACAGAGAGAATATGTTACCAAAATACCAGAATTACAAGAGATTCTAAAGAGAATGCTGCTGACTGAAAGGAAAAAACAAGGATGAGAGGTTTGGAGAAAAGTGTAGTAATGAAGATTATTAAGAAGGGTAAATAAAGGGTATAAAGACAGATAATAGTAAGATATGACAACAGACAACCAAAGGACAAAATGGATGAAGGAAGTAATACCTTTATATTAATAACATTAAATATGAAAGACTTGACTTCCCAATCAAAAGACGTAGACTGATAGAATGGATAAAAAATTATAAGCCATCTCTATGATGTCTACAAGAGATTCACATCAGATGTAAGGACACAGCTAGGTTAGAAGTGTAAGGTTCGAAAATGATATTCCATGCAAGTAGTAATCAAAAAAGAGCTGGAGTAGTAGTGGTACTAATAGCAGACAAAACAGATTTTAAAAGCAAAACTGTTTTAAGAGATGAAAAAGGTCATTATATTTTAATAAAAGGTACAATTTGCCAAGAAGAAATAACTGATTTAATGTTTATGCACCTAACATCAGTGCCCCAAAATACATGAAGAACACACTGGCAAAGCTGAAAAGTGAAATATATGTCTACAATTACAGTTTGAGACTTCAATACACTACTCTCAGTATTGGATAGAACATCTGGACAGAGGATAAACAAAGAAGCAGAGAGCTTGAATAATATTATAAACGATCGAGACCTAACAGATATCTATAGAGCACTGCACCCCAAAACAGGGGAATATACGTTCTTTTCAAGTGTTCATGGATCCTTCTACAAAATACAGCATATATTGGTCACAAGACAATAAAATTAAAAATATTGAAATTATACAAAACACTTTCTCTGATTATAACAGAGTGGTCCTGGAAAGCAAGAATGGATGGATGAGAGGAAAATTCATAAATATATGGAGATTAAACAACACACTCTTAAATATTCAGTGAGTCATAGAAGAAATTGTAAGAGAATTCAGCAAATATCTTGAGACAAATGAAAATGAGACCATAACCCAAAAAATCTATGATACACCACAAAATTAGTGCCCAAGGATATTTACAGGCCTTGATGCCTACATTAAAAAGGAGAAAAGCTGAAATTGAAGATCTAACTGCACACTTGGAGGAACTAGAAAAAGAACAGGAAACTAATCCCAAACCAAGCCAAAGGAAAGAAATAGTAAAGACCAGAGAAGAAATAAGTTAAATTGAGAACAAAAACCAATAGAGAGAATCAACAAAACCAAAAGTTGGATCTTTGTGAAGATTGACAAAATTGACAAACCCTTGGCTAGCTTGACAAAGCAAAAATTAGAGAAGACACAAATCAATAAAATCAGAAATGAGAAGGGAGACAGTATCACTGACCCTGCAGAAATAAGAGAGATCATAAGCAAATACTATGGACAGCTGTAAGTAAAAAAAACTAGAGATTGTAGAGGAGATGGACAAATTCCTAGAAACATACAACCTAAACTGACCCTAGAAAACATGGAAGACCTCAACAAACCAATGACAAGTGAAGAAATTGAAATAGTCATTAAAAAAACCTCCCAAGATAAAAACCCTGGTACCAGATGGCTACAAAGGTGAATTTTACAAATCATTCAAAGATGATCTAATATCAATCTTGCTCAAACACTTCCAAAAAAATTGAACAGGAAG
>PVKH010046565.1:0-10384 GCA_004027955.1 Chaetophractus vellerosus | reverse complement strand
GTTTTATGAGATATGAATGTGATTAAGCATTTTTTTCTCTTCTTCATTTTCTTCATTAGCAAGGAGGCCTTGATTATGTCATTTAACCAATCTGAGTTCATTTGTGGAGGAACTTTTTTGCTTGTTTTTAGGATTAGATGAGATAAAGTGCCTGGATAGAACTTTTTTGGAGTAATACTCCCATAACTTGTTAAGCTGCATTTTGTCTGTTATTTTATTTTTTGAATTTGAAATAAAGTTTGAAAAAAAAGAAGAGCAATATCAATCACTTTATATAAAGCACAGTAAAAATGTTCCCCCAAAAATGAGTTGTCTTTATTCACTGAGTCATCTCCTCATAATCTCTTAATCATACACCAACCAGGCTTTTGCCCCCATCACTTCAAAGAAACAACTCTAACCAAAGTCTCTAGTGAACTTTACATTGCTTTATGCACTGTGCAATTCTCAGTCCTCATCTTAAGTGACCTGTCAGCAGCATTTGGCACAGTTGTCACTATTCCTCCTTGATAAACTCTCTTTATTTGGCTTCTAGGACACCACAAAATTCTCTTCCCTCCTTCTCAATCTCCTTTGGTAGCTACTCATCTTATCCTGACCTGATAATCTTGGAGGATAACAGGCTTAAATAATGGTCTTTTTCTCTCCTTTATTTACACTTCCACTTCTTGGCAATCTCTTCCAGGTTCATACCAACTCTCAAATTTATATCTTCATTCAATATTTCTCCCCAAATCCAGATTTAATCCACTCCTTTACCTTGTATAATTAAAGGTAAAGAGTGATATTGTTTACACTTCAGATGTGAGTCATATCATGAAAGGTTTTCCATTTGTTTGTTTGTTTTCTTACAGCTTTCAGTCTGCTCTTGGAGCAATTTATTAGCATAAATATTTGATGCCCCTCTTTAACTGGGCCAAAGCAACACTTGGAAATGATTCTGAGCTCCCCAAGTTAAAAATACAAAAGAAAACATTTAATTAGGCAAGGTAAAGGAGTGGGTGTGCTACTATATCAAATTTAATTTGTACAGAATCATCATCTCTGGTAACATTATTTTTCCTGATCTACTGCGTTTAGACTACTTTAGTAAGGCTTGATCTCCCTGTCTATCTAAACACTGATTCACTAATAGCAAGCTTCAGGCTAGCATTGGGCATATTAATACCCAGCAAATCCACACGGTGTTAGTTGCATGTGATTTTGTATAAAAGGTGAACTTGAGAGTTGACTTAGTCTACAGCTTTCCCCAGGCAAGGCAGCTGATCACAGGTGAGTCTCAGCATCTATAGTTATCAAGTGGTGTACTTAATTTGAAATTTTCAGGAACAGAGAACAAATGTAGAGCTTTTCACTGTGGTTGTATAGGAAATTTATGCTTATCAGCCTAGCTTCTTAAATATGGGTAATATGCTGTAATCACTGTTAGCAAGCAACTGTCTTTATAGAACAATTCGACTTTTCAAATCCCCTTATTTTAAAGAATTGTGGGCACAACTAAATACTAATATTCATGAGATGCTAAAAATGAAGAAACAATTTTGCAGTATTGTATTTTCTTTTTCTTTTTAAACAAAACAAGTCTTTTAAAAATGACAGTGAAGGGGCATTTCTGATGATAATTACTTCAAGGTAATCACTTTAAGAAAGTCAGCCATAATACTCTAATCTTTAAATATTGCTCTGCTTAAATCACTATTTTTGAGTTTTGTAATGTGCTTCTGCTTGACAAAAAGAAGGAAAAGGAAGAGGAGGAGAAATGAAGTAAACAAAGGGAAAAAAATGACAAAGAACTTGCTGAAGCAAAATATAATAGGGGAGGATGGGTAGACCAATTCCTTTGAGTTTGGTCAACTTACTTAGCGATCATAATTCTTTGGTTTCTTGGTTTCTAAGGTGTCCCCAGTTGTTTGCTTCCCAGCCCAGGATGAAAGCAGTACAGCTTTGCTTCCTTTTCTATTGCTGGAAAGTAATCGGCTGCCATAGCTGTGAAATGACCAACATCACCATTGCGGTGGAGAAGGAGGAGTGCCGCTTCTGCATAAGCATCAACACCACTTGGTGTGCAGGCTACTGCTATACCCGGGTAGGAACTTTGCTTTGCTGAAAGCAAGGACGCTGAGGGTTTACAGAAGGCAAGCTTCATTAAGTCCCAATTTACCAAGATTTGGTCTTTCCCAAGTAACAGCCATGAGTCCTTTAGCCAACACCGTCTATGTTGTGATTGGGGTTAACTACCATGGTATCATTTAAATGTTTGGACTTGGATTTGATTTGTGTAAATTTACGGAAGCCTTAGATTGATATAAATGATAAATTTAGTAAATACGCCAACTCAGCATTTCAAAAAAAGTATTTCTATTGTTTATAGAAGTTCTTCCTCCCCCCCCCAAAAAAAAGCTATTTCTATGCTCAGTTTTACATAGATAGATAAACATGCAAACACGCAAACAAATATATATTTAATTATAGGGGAACTACAATATTCTCAAAAAGACAATTACCTAATTGAGGTCATATCTTTTCAATAGAGACAGTACCAAGGTGTGTTTCCAAGCCACATAAAAACACAAGTAGACAAATTATTTTTTTTTAATGTCTTAGTGGCCTGCCTGAATAAAAATTCCAAAAGCAGCCTGAGAATACAATCAATCCTAGCAGATTGTTAGAAACAAAATGAATCAGCAAGCCCATTCCTTTCTTTATGCCATTAAGGTAATAAAGGCACAGAGGCATTTGTCTGCATTCTCAATTTCTTTGCATTAATTCAAGTAAAAAGGGTTCTTTTCTTTTTTCCCCTGTAACACCAGGTTATCTATGCATAATTCCATTTCTATGAACTGAAATTGAAAATAGCAACTTTTTCATGAAATATGCCTCATTTGATAGTAAATGAGTTTGACTAATCAAACTCCATTTATTGCACAATTTATTGCACCTTTGGTATACATACAGACTTGGTTGTATGGCATTTAAATAAATTAAAGAAGCTGCCCCAATTTCTTTCCTCAGTGCATGTAATTTTTTCACTAGAAAGTCCTGCAATAAACATTTTCTTCCTGGATTAAAAGTTCTTATACACAAACTGTGCTATGTCCTTTTGAAATTAAGAGACTGGCAAACTATACAACATTAAGAGAAAATATCTACAAGACAGTGGATATGTAAAATGAATGACATGAGCCTTCACAAACATTTTTCAGCTAAGAATTAATATTTCATATTATTTCTCTCTTTTTTAACTTTTTGTAAATATACAGGGACAATGTGTTTGGAAATAACTTTTCTGAAAAATTAAACTTCAGTGTTGTATGGTTTAACCTGTCTTTAACGTAGGTTTCAATTAAGTACAAAAAGTTAACTTAAAATTCTAAAGTTTATATTTCCCTTTTCATCATTTTTCCATATTCAAACTCAAAGATTTTTTAGATGGGGCCGGCTGGATAGCCCAGTGGATAGGGTGCCGGCATACCACATGGGAGGCCCCGGGTTCGGTTCCCGGGGACCTCTCCTAGCAGGCAGACCGCCTTGAGAATGGCAAGCCGCCATGGGCGGGTCGGAGCCGCCGTGGGCAGGGCAAAAAGCTGCCATGGACATGGCAAGAGCCGCCACGGGCAGGGCAGGTCGCCCGTGGATGGAGTGCAGCCAGCCACCCGCGAACTGAAAGCCGGCCGTGAACGGACGCAGAGACCGCCCACAAGCGGGGAAAGCCGCGCCTGCACAGTGACCACTCTTGGCGGGTCGCCGCAGCAGGGGGAAGGGGAGATATGTAATAAAATAAATAAAATAAAATAAAATAAAAAAGATTTTTTAGAGTTTGAGAAACAAAAAACATTTTGGAGTAGGATAGGGAAAGACTTGTTTTCTTTATGATTTCCAGAACAATCTAGAAATGTGGTATATAGCACATAGGTAATTTGTGAGGTCATGTTTCTCTAGTTAGGAATTCCATAGTGGGCTTTAATGGGTAAATATTAGAGCAAGTTGTACTAAATCCCTGTCTCCTTTTGTCTAAGCTATAAAGAAATTTCCAGAATATTGTAACCTAACTCTTCCCTTCCTGAACTCTTCAGGATCTGGTGTACAAGGACCCAGCCAGGCCCAACATCCAGAAAGCATGTACCTTCAAGGAGCTGGTGTATGAGACAGTGAGAGTGCCCGGCTGTGCTCACCACACAGACTCCCTGTATACGTACCCCGTAGCCACTGAATGTCACTGTGGCAAGTGTGACAGCGATAGCACTGACTGTACTGTGCGAGGCCTGGGGCCTAACTACTGCTCCTTCAGTGAAATGAAAGAATAAAGAACAGTGGGCATTTGGGGCTACCTGACCTTGTCCTCCAGGACCAAGATATCCAAAAGTCTGTGTGCATTCAATGTGCCCAGATTGCAAACCTCTGTGGGCCAGGGGACCATCAGACCCCACTAATAGCTGCTCTATTGTTCTGAGTGGGGGCTCCGGGAATGGAGAGTGATAAGGTGGAGAGCCATCTCCACTCCAACCCTGTATTCTTAAGTCTGGTTGTATAAGTTTCTTTCATTCTTAATTCATAGACTCTGGGAGGGTTTTCCTGCTTAATAATCTTAAAAGCCCTCTAATGCAATCCCTTCCTCTTAGATATGGAGATACCTAGGCCTAGAGAGAGGAAATGACAATGTATGTGGGTAAAAGAACTAATTGTAGCCATCTCCTACTAGACTGTTGGGACCTCAAGAGTAGGGCCAGGTCTTCTTCATGATTGTAGCATCAATGACTAGAGCCTGGAACACAGGAAGCAACTCAACAATAGTTTCCTTCAGGAAAGAAAGGTTAGAAAAGTAGGGGATAGGAAAGCATGGAAAACAGAGGTTTGAGGCTGGGCTGATAAGGTTGTTCCCCAGCAACGCTAGTCCTTGTAAGTGGTGGCAAAAAAGCACCTTGCCTCTCCTCCTCTGGCACATGGAGTATTGAGACAGTATGTTCTCTCTGATGCAGATGGGGGTACCAGAGATTAGGATTTCCAAGCAATTACATCAAGCCATGGTAAGTTTTTCTTAAGGCTATCATTAAGGACAAAGGAAGGAAATGTTAATTTGGGCCCGTGGAAATGAGCCCACACTGATCCCATCTCTTAAATTGATCAAATGCTGCCAGGATCCTGAGAAACTCCCTTTTGAGAAATAGGAAAAACCTATGTTGCCCTACCTTCCAAGCTGGAATCCTACTCCTTTGGAGTGAAAGGGATGTGAAAATAGGTTTGAAAGCAATTTCGGCAATTTACCAGGTACATTTAGCTTGTCTACAAATACAGTTGTATAGAGAAATAGCTCTATTAGAAAGAATTAGCCTTGGGGGAGTGGGGGGGGGACTTTGTTTTCTAGGATCTTCTCTATGTCAGTCTTGTTTTTTGTCTAGCAATGTTCTCTCAAATCTCTGCTTTCTTTCAAGAGGGTATGCATTAAAACAATTTCATGACTTGATTTCTTTAAAAAATGTTTAACTTTTTCATTATGCACTTGTTTCATGCTCATTTTGTTTAACTGATTTATTTAAGTCTTATATTTTAATAAAGATGTCAGCCACCAGAGTCATTGATTTGGATTGCTTCACGTACTAGCAGATGACTCACGTGTGTGTATATTTGTATTAGTAGAAAAAAAATCTTAAAATATAATCTCTATTGTTTCTGTAAATATTACCTGTTTTGACCTTTGGAAATATTAAAATAATTTAATTGCATTTCTAAAAATATTTCATTTTAATTTCCTGTCCTTTTTTGTTATATTGGCAAAAAATAAAAAACAGAGAATCATAGAATGGGTGGGGACTTTGGAGGTTATCTAGTATTATTATTCAAATTTTTGAGAGAGCAAAATTTGAAGCCCAAAGATATTAAGTGATTCCCGAACATGGCAAAAACTATTCATGGCAGAACCAGACTAGAACCCTGGGCACCTAGCTTTTAACTTAGCTTTCCTTTGACTAAATTACCATACTGAGAAGTTATTTTGTTAAGCTTGAAGCAAAATTATAGGTACTGCTAATCAGCAATTTAAATCTCATATTGAATGTGATCATAGTTATATTCTCTACAATATTTTGACACATTGTAATTAGGACTATGTTAACAAAGTAAGATGTTTTAGTTTATAACCTAGCCTTTTCCTCTTCCCTAGAGTTTTGGGAATCAAAATAATAGCCTTCCCATAAAGGCTCTAGAGTTAAGTTGTCTTGCTCATTCTTGAGCAAGTGTATAACCTGGAACAAGTTACTTAATTTCTCTGGACCTCAATTTCCTCAACTGTAAAATGAGGATAATATCTACCTTAAAGCCCTGTGTGCATGACTAAATGGAATAAGAAATGCAAAGGGCTTAGAACAGTGGCTGGCACATAGTAACTACTCAATAAATACTAATTATTCCCTGAGAGAGACAATGTGGCAGGATGTTAAAGTCAGACATAAGAACAATCCAGTTCAGCATCTTTATAGTAATCTTGGGCAAGATACTTAATCTCATTGGGCCTCACTTTCCAGAGGGAGATAAAATGGTATCTATCTCACAGACTTGCTCTGAAGATTAAACAAGGGAATGAATATACGTTGTTTGGAGTCCAAAAGAAGATCTATAATTCTGATAGAGGGAAATCGTTTTAACTCTTAGCTAAAAAGATCAAGGTCAGAATTTTAGGGAGAAACAACAGTTTCACTTGAGGTATCCCCCATGCCACATTGGAATGCAACCCTTTCTGAAGCAGCAGAGAACCTGTGAGCCCTCCAGGACCCTGCCCAGAAAAGGCCCATCCGCACAGGTTACCATCTTAGTTCAAGTCCATATCAACTCTTCCTAATACCATATGGTGAGGGTCTCTCCTGATTGGACAGTCCACACATAGCTTCCAGGATTATCATTCTAAACCACTACTTTGACCATGCCTAATAATGAAGGGGATTCCCTGTGTTTTCAGGATAAAATCCTAATCCCTAGCCCAACATGAGGTCTGACCCTGATTACCTCTTTAACTTCATATGCCCTTCTTTCCCTACCCTCAAGAGACTGCTGAACCTGGAGACTAGCTATGGGGGTTGAGGACAGAGTTGTGCCTTCCTACTGCTGAAAAACTTTAACGAGAGTCCATACCTTTCATCCCACAAGATTCAGCTTAATGTAATTGTAAACTGTTAATTAAGTTAGGGATTTTTATATATACTTTTTAATTTATTTATTTATTTTTGTTACATACCCCCCCCTTTCTGCTTGCTCTTGCTGTGTGTTCATTTTTGTGTTCTTCTATGTCTGCTTTTTGTCTCTCTCCATTGCAGGGACGCGCCGAGTTGGCCCACCGCGTAGGCAGCTCGCCCCGCTCGTGGGCGGCTTTGTTCCATTTACCAGGAGGCTCAGCTCCGTTTTCTGCAGGCGGCTCGGCTCTGTTTTTCGCGGGCGGCTCAGCTCCATTCGCAGGCGACTTGCCCTGCCTGTGGCAGCTTTGCCCCGCCCACAGTGGCTTGCCCCCTCAAGGCGGTCTGCCCGCTTGGAGAGGTCCCTGGGAACCGAACCTGGGGCCTCCCATGTGGTGTACCGGCGCCTTAGCCACTGGGCTACAGCCGGCCCCAGGGATTCTAATGTTTTAAGTCATAAAAAAAGTGATGCCAGTGCATAAAAATAATAAACATGAGTTCACAATAGTAAGGAAGGAGAATGGAATTGGAGAAAGGTACTCAGGGACCCTCAAACTATCTCTAGAATGTTTTAATTCTTATAATAAATCTGACTCAGAAATAAATATGGTCTAATGTTTGTATAAAACTGGCAGGCAACAATACAGTATTTATTATACTCTTGTATACATGTTAGGTGCTTGCTAGTTGCCAACTGACAAGGCATCTTTATATACATTGCACATATAATCCTGATTGGATGCCTTTTATAGAAGAGGTAAAATAGACCCTAGCCTAGTCTAACATCACAAACTAGTATACAAAGCCTCAGTCATTAATATGCATTAAGGAATTGGGCCAGAGAATTCAGTGTGTTCACCAAGATTTGTACCCTCTTCTTCCTGGCCATAAATCTGGACTACATTTCCCACTCCTTGCAGTCAGGAGCATCCATGTTGCAGCCAATGGAATATGAGCAGTATTGGGAGATATATCCATACCTGTAACATAAAATCCTCTCATAAGTGATCATCCATTCATTCCTCTATTGACTGAATGTCAATATCCAGAGTGACCTTGAAAACTATGTGTTGAAGATAACATAGCCTCTGTCAGCCTTGATCCCTAAATGTCTGCATGGAGCAGAGATCCCCAACATACACAGCCCTTTATAGCAGATTGGATGAACTTTTTACATCAACAGAAGTAAAATTATTTAGGGTTGAGAAATTGAGATTTGTGGTGTATCTGTTAGAAAAAAAAATCACATTTTTTAACTTAAATTTTTAACTCTACTGGAAGTAGAGTGATGCATTAAGAAAAAACTTAGCATATGTACCATTGGCTTAGCAGTTGTGTAAAAGGAGAAGAGAAAGTGATAATCAGTAACTGGAAAAAATAAGGGCCATGTTATGCAGTGGTAAATTATTTTGTAAAACTGTCATAGTGAAAATTTGGTAGGCAGACCACATGCCTACTGAGAGTTTAGCTTTAAAGCAGGAGTCAGCAAACTATGGCTCTCAAGTCAGCCTACCACCTGTTCTAGTAAAGTTTATTGGACCACAACCATGCCCATTTATTTGCATCTTGTCTATGGATGCTTTTGTACTACAACAGCAGAGTTGTGTAGATTTCACAGAGACTTGTACCGCCCACAAAGCCTAAAATATTTACTATCTGGACCTTTAAAGAAAAACTTTGCCAATGCCTGCTCTAAAGGAAATGTTTGCAATGCCTCAGAATGTTAATGTGATTGGCTTTTACTTCCGAGATTAAAGAGGTGGCTTGTTTAAAAACAGACATGAAAGGAATAGAAAGTATGAGAACTTGAAGCCTTGCTAGTATATAAAAGCCTATTGCTTTTAGACCCTAAATAGTAAGGGATACGATGGATTTGAGGCACCAACGTACATTAAGTCTCAGTCCTGAGGCAAAGAGAGATTTAGGGTAAGGCCTTAACACCTAGGCCTTTTATTTCACATAGTATCAATGTAGAGCCATTAAGTTGTGAGGAAGTAAAGAAATAAATTAGATTGATAGTTACGTCCAAAAAAGTACTTTAGATGTGTTTACAGGCATGTGGACCTGGATGAAAGCATTTGAGGGAATTGATCGCAAAAGAAACCATGTGACCAGACAAAAATGTCTTTGAGTTTTCAAATCTTAAACAACCTCTGAGCCCCTAAACTTGACCAGCAGGAAGTAAGCTATTAAACATGGACAACCCCAAGAAGGGCAGCTCTCCAATACCCACTTCAAATATGACCATGGAGGATAATGGATAAGAAAGAACCTTCCAGGTGATGGAGCCAGGAGCCAGGGAGAACAATGAACAAGAAAAAGATCAGCATCTAATTAGGAACTTCCTCCACTGCCAATGCAGAAAGATTTCATGTTTGTTTAATCCACTGAGTTGTGGCTCCCATTCTTCCTTTTCTGGAATGAAAGTGTTATCGTGAACAGTGTTATGTGTGAAAGTGTCCCTACTTCACCTTTGAATAAAGGTAGAGAAAGATAACTTGTCCTTTCAGCTCGTAGTCCATGAGGACCCACATCTGGACATGATGGAGAGGAGTATCATCTGTAGTTTATGGGCTTGGAACTAGGCTCAAGGAAAGGATGAGATCTTGGGGAGGAGAGTAGGTGGTTTTACATGAGGGATGAAAATGAAACTGATATTTGGTAACAGAAGTTTGGACTGTGACAAAGACTGCTATGTCATCAACAAAAGTTTCTCTCTTCTTGTGGGGACAGCTAGACTGTATTTCCCAGCCTCTCTTGTAGAATAGATTTTATTGTGATTGAATTCTACCAATAGAAAGGTACCAGAAATGATGTGTGCTACCTCTAGGTCCAGCTCATAAAAATCCCCAAGGAGTGAATCATACTCTCTTCCATTCTCTGTTGGCTGTGTGCTGATGCTTAAAGCAATCTTGGAAGCCATGTATAGAAGATAGAAGAATCTGGATTTCTGAATGACCACCGGAAGATATACCCCCACATGAGCTCCTTCTGAGAGGACTTTATGTGTAGAAGAAATGAATTTTTCTTGTGTTAAGTCACTGTGATTTGGGGGTTTATCTGTTATATTAATAGCAACTAATGTAATCTTAATACAGGGATCCACAGTGTTCAAGGAACTTAAATATAATGTTTCATACTGTTTTGCTCCTATCACCTTGTGTGAGGTTTGGTAAGGCCCAACAGAGATAAAGAGAGAGACTGGAAGAGTTTTTTTTTTAAGA
>PVKH010046564.1:0-10380 GCA_004027955.1 Chaetophractus vellerosus | reverse complement strand
GGGAGACAAGAAGCTGACATAGAAGAACACAGAAGAATGGACACACAGCAAGAGCAAGCAGAAAGGGGGAGGGGGGTATGTAACAAAAAACAAACAAACAAACAAACAAAAATCTAAATTATATTTATTATATATATATTTATAAACTAAGTTTTTTGATCTATTAACATGGTAATTTATATTACCTAACATCAAATCATTTTTGAATACTGATTGTCTTGGTGAAAGAACAATGCTCTTAATACAATAGAGAATCTGCCACAGGAAAAATCAGGAGGAAGGACTGGGGCTTGAGGGAGAAGCAAATCCATTTCCCAAACTCATTTCCACCTGGCCAATAGACAAGGACTCCCCATTCCTTAAAGCACTTTCTGTATTCCTTAATGGAAAACTCAACTGTCCTGCATATTCACCACCCAAAATTCCCTGTAATCATTATCCATTTTCCCTGCCTCAGACACAGTATTTTCCAGCTGTGCTGAAGAAATCACACTAATCAATCTGGAGAACCAAATAGTTATAGTTAAGGTGAACAGCTTTGAGAAAAAGGTGTGAGGCTGAAAGAACGGAAGAACCAACTCCAAATGAAGTAACATTAATACAAAAATCAGAGGAGAATTCTAAAATAACCATGGACACTGTGCTAAGGGATATTTGAGTAGATATCACATCCTTAAATCAAAATTAGGCTGCCAACCACAAAAAGAAATACAGTTCTTGGAAATTTAAAAAATGGTTGCCAAAATTCAAAACCTAACATGAAAACTGAACAGCAGGACAAACATGTAAGAAGACTGATTTAGCAATCTGAAAAATCAAAATAATCTATTCTCCAGAATGCAGTGCTAAAGTAAAAGTAAGAAATTTCCTAATCCTTACACTCTTTCCCTTCTCCCAACACCGTCTGAGAAGACTGAGATAGCCTGAAGAGTGCAGCAAGAGGAGGAGCCTGAGCCAGCAAAGGGAGAAATAGGTCCCCATGACCTTCTTTCCCAGTGTAGGTTGCCAGGCTGAAGAACACACTAGTCACGGGAATGAAAGGCTTTCACTTTCCTTTCACAAAGCTTTCAGTGGAATTTGAAGTATTAGATAGGATGTATTGCTTTAATTGCTGAAATAAGAATTTTCTATGCTTATTATTATTCTAGCAATGGAAGAACTTGTAACATTGATATAAAGGCAGTGGTCACCAGAGGTTCTGAGGGGAGGGAGGGAAAAGGAAGAATAGGTGTAACATGGGGCATTTTGGGGACATTGGAATTGTCCTGCATGATATTGCAATGACGGATACAAGCCATTATATATTTTGTCAAAACCTGTCAAATTGTGCAGTGCAAAGTGTAAATCATAATGTAAACTACAGACGATGGTTAGTAGCAATGCTTCAATATGTGTTCATCAATTGTAACAAATGTACCACACTAATAAAACGTGTTGTTAATGGGGGGAAGTTTAGGAGGGGGAGGGGGTGAGGTATATGGGAATCCCTTATATTTTTTATGTCACATTTATGTAACCTAAAGCTGTGGAGAACAGTTTGGCAGGTCCTCAGGAAGCTAAATATAGAATGTGCCATATGATACAGCAATCCTACTCCTGGGTATATACCCAGAAGAATTGAAAGCAGAGACACAAACAAATATATGCACACTAATCTTCATAGCAGCATTATTCAATATTGCCAAAACTTGGAAGCAACCCAAGTGTCCATCAATATGTGTCCCAGAGACTTATATCTTCTGGCTGTTCATATGTCAGTTGAGCCCTCAATCTCAGCAGAGATGCGGTCAACACCTACTCTCCAGTTCATCAGACTCAACCAGGACAACTAACAAAAGGATGATGATGGACAACTCCCAACCCCAAAACAGAGAGTATCTACAACTGCAAGCAAGCCAGTTCCATCCATCTGCCCCGTGGGATCTAAGCACACTCTCAATCAGAAGCAAAGTGGGCATCACCATCCCCAAATCCTCAAGATTGACGAATGAACAAACATAAGGGCAGAATGCAACTATGGACTAAAGTAGACTTACTATTATTCTAGTAATGGAAGAACTTGTAACATTGATATAAAGGCAGTGGTCACCAGAGGCTCTGAGGGGAAGAAGAGGGAAGAATAGGTGTAATATGGGGCATTTTTTGGACATTGGAATTGTTCTGCCTGATATTTGCAATGACAGATACAGACCATTATACATTTTGTCAAAACCTATTAAATTGTGTGGTGCAAATATATATATATGTAAATCAAAAGAAAAAAATATATATGTTTGTGCATCAATTCAAATTATATATTATATGAACACACATTTCATAAAACTACCCTGTTAAAATTTTTTAAAAACGAATTTTCTATGGCTTTGAGGTGACTGGAAAACTAAGTGACTAATAATGATTAGAAAAGTCATGGGTCTTCCCTAGGATTTCTCACAGAATTGGTTTGAACAGGAAGTGGGAAATTGCTACATGATTACCTCTGCAGTCTTGCTGGTTCTACCTAATGGATCTATTTGGTTCTCAAACTATACAATACATCAGAAACTCCAGGAAGCTTGTGAAAAAGAGATCCCCAGGCCCGACGCCTCAGGGAGTCAGACTTGGAAGATCTGAAAGGGATCCCAGCAATCAGTTTTTTAACCAAACTCTTGCAGATAATTCTAATGAAGTTAATCTGCTTGCCAACCCTTAAATAATACCCTAAGAATCCAAAAACCACTCTAAAATTTCTTTCCTCAGTGACTTTTGCTTGAAAGTCCCTCCTTCCTTTCCCACAGCCTGAAATGCCATTTCTTTTGCAAAGTTTTCTTGGATTTCCTCAGGTGGGAAAAAAACCTTTCCCTCCTCTGAGTGGAAATTTTATTTTTTTGCTTGGGGCTTTTGTAACCTCCTCCAAATTTTAGCATTGTTATTAAAAGCATGGGTTCTGGAGTGAAACAAATGGGGGGTCAGATCACAAGCATTGTCACGTAATAGCTGTGAGACCTTGACCAAATTTTCTAAGCCTCATTTTTTTTTTCAGAATACTGCAGCAGGAATTATATGATGTCTGGAATTTTCTTTTAACAATTCATTTGGGGGGAGTGGACAGGAATATGAATTAATCAACATTGACCATGGGTTGATGATTATTGAAGTCGGATGATGG
Organism: Chaetophractus vellerosus; assembly: GCA_004027955.1. Classification (NCBI taxonomy): domain Eukaryota; kingdom Metazoa; phylum Chordata; class Mammalia; order Cingulata; family Chlamyphoridae; genus Chaetophractus; species Chaetophractus vellerosus. Next base: position 7,232 of record PVKH010046564.1, on the reverse strand, counting down.
GTACCTAGGGTTCATTCTATTATTGTCTCTATTTTGTGTATTTTGAAATTTCCATAATAAAAGGTTTAGAGAAATTAATAAAAATATGAATGCCCCATCAGGAATATGGATAATCAAAAGATACTGTTGGTAATACAGGGCCAAAATATTTGAAAATGTTTGATTTTACTAATGCTTTTAAATGTAAATTTTCCAATAAAGATAATTTCCCTTAAGTGATGACCAAATGGACTTAAGTAAGTTAATGTATATAAAGTACCTAGCACAGAAACTTCCACACAATTCTCAATTTATGCTAATAATTTCCATTTCTTCTTATATTTGTCCTCCCTATGACCTCCAAAGTACAGAATCTGTGTTTCACTCTCTTAAATCCCCACATTGCCCCGAGCTAGGTACTCGGTAAATATTTGAGGAATGGGTTTCATTTATTTAACAGGCATTTACATGGCACATGCTATGTGACAAAGCAGTTTACAAATACAAATCTATTTAATCATAGACAAATGCAGTGATGCCCTCTGTCTTAAAACATGTCCAGGATAACACAGTAGTAAATGTCAGAGCTGAAATTTGAATTTAGGCACATGGTTGACATGGTACAGAGTCTTTGAGCTTGATAACTATGTTATGCTGTGTCCTGACCCGTGGGACGATCAACCGGGGCTCTGCTCCTGTGAGGAAAGAATGGTATGGGACAAGAGACACAAAGGATGACAGCAAGACAAGATTCTGATCAAGCTGCAAACGTTTATTGAAAGGGTGCAGAATACATAGCCTAACAGGAGGGGGAGTGGTTAGCAAAGACCGGTGGCAGTTTTGGATTGATTACTGCGATCGCTAGAGGAGATGGCCAATGGGATAACTAGAGCCTTTTGGCACGCGCGGGCTTTTTTCGCGGGCTGCGCTGACTTCCATGAAGGAGGTCAGCTTGCGGTTAGAACGGTCGCTGTTCTTTCAGCACCACCGGCCATACTGAATAGCGGTTGCTGTTCTTTCAGCACCACCGGCCATGATCTATCACCAGCATGGCTATCGGAAAACTGCGGCAAGCGTCCCCAACAATGCTGCCTCTCACTCAGCTATGAATGTTGCTCCCACTCCAACTCCCATTCCCTCTTGCTGGCCTAACTTGAGAATGAGGGCACTGATTTGACTTCATCAGGTAGAGGCTTCAGTATGTCTATCCAAGATACCTGAAAATGTCAAGGGTCAAAACAGCAAGATTTGTAGAAAAAAGAATAGTCCCAACACGATATCATATATTACAAACCCAGAGGGATCAGAGGTAAGAATTGAGGCTAGAGTTACAGAACAGGTTAAGAATTCATACCAAGGATGAGGAAGAGAGAAGAAAATTCTGTGGTAAATAAGTAGGAGGATAAGATTTAGGGGTAGCACATATCCAATGGTGTGCTGAACTTGGTCCATATAACTTGTGAGAAGTGATTACAAACCTCTCCCCAGATCTGCCCTCACTGACATCTCTTTGATAACATGAAATTGGCCATAGGGAATGCATTTCCACAAGGGAAACTGGAAAACAATACAAATTAGAGATTTTTCAGAGGGCTGATTGTCAAATATTTACCAGGATACCACTGATCCTATCCCAAGTGATTGGCTGACCTTGAACATCAGAGTTTGTGAGCCATCTTTTTTGGTAGGCAAGTTTATGTTGCATGTGTAGGACAGGTTTGCCTAAAGGGCCATGAGGAGAGAGAAATGAATGACTGAATGAATATATGAATGAATTTTCCTGGAGAGATTCCTAATGTGAATTCCTAAAGGAGAGGCATTATAAGCAATTTTGGTAATTGCTGCTTTTCAGGTGGCAAATGAGGGAGGCATCCCCTACGGGCTGCAGTCAAGAACGCAAGCATCATTATTCAATCATAGACATCTCTTCATAAAGTACAGTAAATAGACATGTTCAGGAGATCTGGCAAAAAGCCAACTTTTGAAACATCCTTCTATTTTCAGAAAGGAGAGCTGGGAAAGTTCATGATGAGAGTTTCTCAGCTGAAAGAAACTTGAGAACAAACGTGGGTTGAACTCTCCCAGCAGGTGAATGCTCTCCTGCTGCTCCAGGATCAAACATACAAACAGGAAGCTGGCACACCTCATGTTGCAGCAATCTCTCCACCCTAGGTCTGTCCACTAAAACTCAGCTGGCCCAATCAAAGAAGGTGCTATGTCTTTTTTAACATCTGGACAGGAACTGATAGTCAGGCATAGAGCTGACTTAGACCAAGGTTGGATTAAAAGTTTTCTGTGAGGGGCCGGCTGTAGCCCAGTGGATAGGGCACTGGTACATGACATGGGAGGCCACGGGTTCGGTTCCTGGGGACCTCTCCATGCGGGCAGACCCCCTTGAGGGGGCAAGCCGCCATGGGCGGGGCAAAAAAGCCACCACAGGCAGGGCAAAAAAGCCGCCACGGGCAAGGCAAAGCCGCCATGGGCAGGGCAAGTCACCCGCCCGTGAAATGGAACAGAGCCACCCATGAAATGGAAAAGAGCCGCCCACGAGTGGGGCAAGCTGCCTATGCGGTGGGCTGACTCCACGTGTTGCCACAACTGGGCGGAGACAAAAACAGACATAGAAGAACACACACACACACAAAAATGAACACACAGCAAGAGCAAGCAGAAAGGGGGGGGATATGTAACAAAAATGAATGAATGAATAAATAAATAAATAAATAAATAAAATAAATTTTAAAAAAGACATAATCTTAAAAAAAAAGTTTTCTGTGAGAGCTAACATGCTTTTTGCCTATTTACCTGATGTGTATAAGAGTGTAGTCTATCCAGAAGTGTTGGGAAAAAGTAGACTGAACAAGTTCCAGTATATTCTTTAAAAAAAAAAAAAAGGCCAGAGGCTTGCATACATTCCTCTATTCACTTTGAACTTTTCCAGATATCATATTTGGAGAAATCATTGTATAATCAAACTTGCTGGATATTTTTAATATATATGTTAGAAATCCTGAGAAAATGGGAGTGTATCCTTTAAGAATATCTGTTATCAGAGCAGCAAGGTGGAAGAACAGCAGCAGCTAGAGCCAGATTAAACTTCAGTGCCTGGCACCTAATAAATGCTCAACAAATATTTGTTGAGTGGATACGGTTTATTAAGGAGATGAGAGGCATGGAGCTAATAGTGTTCTATCAATGAGAAAAGGATTATCCTACCACCTATCCTATACAAAGCTGCCTTAAAAGAAAGCTTGATTAGTGGGGAATTAGGCATTCTTCTTGGAAAGTGGGCTCAGAGAAGACAAAATGAGCATGGTGTTATAGGCACTAATATAAGTCTTTCTCACTAATAACTGACAGTAGGTTCTAGAGACTTCTCATGAAATATGAAGGTAGCCTCCTGTAAGGACTATTGACTTCAGAGTTGCCTGGAAGTTCAAATAATAGAAGCTAAGTCCCAATTGGGTGTAAGCCCCTCATGAAATTCACCCTTCTAATGAGTCCTAGCAGCACAGTTAGGATTAAATTAAATATTGATCATGAACATTAAATTCTATAAAGAAATATACTAAACCGAATTTAGGCATTCATATTTCCTAAAATTTTGCCCGATATTAAAAATATTTTTATCATAAGTAGTCAGTCATTATGATTTATTTTATTTATAGCTTATTTTTTCAGCATAATTGCCTGGCTAGGTTTTGAGGTAGAGACCCAGAGGATTATCTATGAGCCCTGACCCACCCTCCTTTTTGAAAATTGCCCTTCACCCAGCCTTTCTAGTCCTTTTCTATAAGACTGGGCTTTCTAGCATAACTGGATCAGTGTGGACACAGGCTCAGGCTAAGGCAAATTTTTCTTCTCCGAGGAATTTGGAGTTGGGTTGCTAAGGATAGATGCTAGGGAGTGTGGGAAGCTGTTTGAACACCACACATGTAACTTTGGAGCTCTGGGTCATCCAAGGCTTGTAAAAGCAAAGCATGCCAGTCTTTTGGAAAAGAATGAAGCATATATGTTGGTCAAAAAATACAAGTGGAAATATGTAGTCTGAGAACCAGAGAAGAAATGGCTTCTTGGGTTTCCAACGGCTTAACTGATTCCGCTTCTCAGCCTTTCCAAGTTCTAATCATTAACCTTTTTCTTGTCTTGTAGGAAAAAATCCCAGTGTTTCTTCTAGTAATTTTTTTCCTGTATTAAGCTAGTTGAAGGTGAGTTTCTATGATTTGACACCAAAAGAAGCTGAAGTTAAGTACTCTATGATACAGTGTTAGCTCCTGGGGAAAGTCCCACTCATTGGTCCAGCAGCCCACAAATCATGAGCCTCTCTTATCTGGTGCCTTTGGTAGAGCAGAAAACATAGTTTTGATCCCAGGTCAGATAATGACCTGGATTGCCATCTCAGCTCTACCACAAGCTGGCCATATGATTTTGAGCACCTTAAATAACCACACTGTGCCTCAGTTTCTCCATCTATAGTAGCAGTAGTTCCAAGGCACCACCTCCCTATATTCTGCAAGGTGCTGAGTGGACCATCGGTAGGTACTGGTTTCTTTCTGTTTACAATGATAGTTCTCCCCACATAGAAAATGTGGAAGCCATGGCTCATGGATTGACCTGATTATTACTTGAGACCTAGAGCTTTAAAAACAAAGACATTTAAAAATATACATGAAAATATGTATAAGCATATTTCATGCTTTTACAGTGGCCACTTCAAAAACAGAGGAAAGCCAGCTGTTAGCACTGGATCTGTAATCTCTCCTGCTGCAAGACAGGAGATCTGGACCTAATCACTCCCATTCTACAGATGAGGAAACTGAGTCCAGTGTGTCTTTGTCACTTTCCCAAGCTCCAAAGGCAGCAATTGGGAAGGTTTGGACCATAACCCAAGCCTGCCTGATAATAAAGTGATAAAAATTCCTTTCCAGCTGACTTGTGCAGATAGTGTCTATAAGAGAAGTAAGAAGATCCACCAAGAATAAGCTGGATGTGGTGACCTTTGTAGACATTCAGTTGCTCATACCTAATTTTTGTAGTTTTGATATGGCTCATTGATTTTCCAGAAAGTGAGTCCATGAGGAAATGGATTGCTTCCTCTTATCAAGGTATGAAGTCCTGCTTGACTCTGACTGCCTGGCTCAAATCCCACCTCCATTCCTTGGAGGTGTGGGGCCTTAAACAAGTTACTTCACCAATCTATGGTCAGCCTCTTCCTCTGTAAAATAAAGTTTAAAATATCATCAACCTCAAAGGATTGTTCTGAAGATTAAATAACATAATCCATGGCACTTAATAAAATGTGTCGCAGGTAGTGAGCACTCAAAAATTGATAGCTATTTGAAGAAGCATCTGCTTACCTGCCTTCCCTAGGAGTAGGTGGGTTCGTTCACTTTTAATTAGATTTATACCTTTATTCATTTATTCCTTCACTCTACAAATACTTATTAATGTCAGTGATACTAGAGCACAAACAAATTTCTAAATGAGTCACTCAACAAAGAGGTGACTCAGAGAAATAAAGTAGGGAGGGTCATTTTTGGCACAGAGAATAAAGGTATTACAGTCAGGATGCAGGAGGGCCTGTGACTCATTCCAGGGAATGAGTAGTTCATTTTTCAAACACAGGTTAGAGAAAATATTTGGAAACCATATATCCAATAAGGGTTAAATATCCAGAATATGTAAAGAACTCCTAGAACTAAACAAAAACAAACAGCCCAATTAAAAAAAAATGAGTAAAGGACTTGAATAGACATTTCTCCAGAGAAGACATATGAGTGGCCAATAAGCACATGAAAAGATGCTAAACATCATTAGCCTTTAGGGAAATTCAAATCAAAACCAAAATGAGATACCACTTCACACCCATTAGAATGGCTATTATTTTTAAAAATGGAAAATAACATGTGTTAGCAAGGATTCAGAGGAATAGGAACCTCCATACATTATTGGTGTGAATGTTAAATGGTGCAGCCACTGTGGAAAAGAGTTTGGTGGCTCCTCAGAGAGTTAGGTATAGAATTACCATATGACCTGGCACTTCTAGGTATATACCCAAAAGAATCAAAAGCAGGAGCCTGAACAGATATTTGTATACCACTGGTCATAGCAGAATCATTTACAAGTGCCAAAAGGTAACCAAGTGTCTATCAACAGATGAGTGGATAAATAAACTGCAATATACATACAATGGAGTACTATTCGTGCATGAAAAGGAATGAAGTTCTGGCACATACTACAACATGGATGATGCTTGAAAACATTGTGCTAAGTGAAAATAGCTAGACACAAAAGGTCACATATTGTATGATTCCATTTATATGAAATGTCCAGAACAAACAAGTCTACAGTGACAGAAAGTAGATTAGTGGTTGCCAGGAACCACTGGGGGAAGGGTAGGAAGTGACTGCTTAATAGTATGGGGTTTTCTTTGGGGTGGTGAAAATGTTCTGGTATTAGATAGTGGTGATGGTTACACAGCCGTCATGTGCAAATTATATCTCAATAAATCTGTAATTTAAAACAAAAGAGCATACGTCAGAGAACATCACTCTTTAAGCACAGAAAAATCCAGTGGTCTTCAGTTTCAAAAAGCCAAAGTCATTACAAGGGTCTACAAGGCCCTAAATGATCTACCTGACCCACCCTTTCTTTCCCTACAGCTCTCTGCTATTGCCACACTAATCTTCCTACCAATCCTCAAAATTACCCCAGGGCCTTTGAACTTAATGTCCTCTCTTCAGGATCACTCCTCCTCTATATTTTCACATGGCTCCCTCCCTCACCAACTTCAAGTTTGGATTCAAATATCAACTTCTCAATACTTCCTACTCCTCCCCTGCTTTATTTCTTTCCATAGCCTTCTGATATACTCTGTCTTCCCAGTTAGAATGAAGTTCCATGAGGTCAGAGACTTTGTCTACGTTCATTACAATATTCCCAGTGCCAAGAAAGAACAGAGTCTGGAACTTGATAAATGTCTAGTGAATGAATAAATTGGCCACTCACAAAAGGGCTAAAGCAAAGTAAAAGTTGTCAGGGAACAGATCTCAAGGAGTCCAGAATGCTGAGATAAGGAGATAAAAAGCCTAAATTAGGGCCCGGCTAGATAGCTCAGTGGATAAGAGCACGCTGGGATACCACATGGGAGGCCCGGGTTCGGTTCCCGGGGACCTCTCCGAGCGGGCAGACGGCCTTGAGAAAGGCAAGCCGCCGTGGGCGGGGCAGAGCTGCCATGGGCAAGGCAAAAAGCC
>PVKH010046563.1:0-10385 GCA_004027955.1 Chaetophractus vellerosus | reverse complement strand
ATATATATATATATATATATATATATATATATATATATATATCAACAAACATCCTTAAGGTCATACAGCTGGTATCTACCCCAGATTTTAAACCAAATATATCTCAACACAGACCCATGCCCTTACCCTTTCTGCTATACCACCATCTTCTGAAATTCCGTGTTCCCTTGGCTTATGCTAATTATTATTTTACCTCTTAGCAAGTTAATCTCTACAAACTTCATTTTACTTAAGCATAAAATAAAATGTCTACTTCATAGCTCTTCGTAAGATTATATAAATACTTCTTAGCTTGGTTTGTGATTTGTATTGGCATTTGAGACATCTTAGTTGTGTACTTCTTTATACTTTTGCTTATATCTTCATCCTCTCCTTTGACTGACTTCTTCCAATGCCTTTGGTTAGCATCTTATTACCATTTTAGACCTGTCTCAAATTCTTTCCCTTCTCAACCATATCCTGTCCTCTACTTATATGCATATACTCCTTTGTTTATTATGTTACATTTTTCTGTTATATACACTTCTAAATTCCTTGAAGACAGAGTCTAGCACATCCCCATTTATTTTTTCATCATTTACATATCTGATGCTGCTGATTATTTTTATGAATTATATATTCTATATGAATCTTCTAGTGGGAATATAGTATTTATGTTAAATCATGTTTATCAAAAACTTCAACTTTTGGTATCCTAATTATAATATAGACATGAAACGTCATAGATGCCAAGCCACTTTTATCTTTTGTTACATTAATGTGACAGTTTTCTAACTCAGCTCAAAGAATAACATTAGTGACTTTGGGAAACAGATTCTGTCATGAATTTAGGTATGAAGTTTTTGACCTTTTATATTCCTCTGGTCTCTAGGATCAAATCGATCAAATACTATTTCTTTCTTTTTTCTGAATTCGTCCCTTTTATCACAAATATATATTGTTAATTATCAATAATTGAATGAGGAGCGCAGAGAGGGATGGGCACAGCAGGAACAGGCGAGGGGGGGGGATGTATAGTGGATGAAAAGAAATCTTTAAAAAAAAACCTTTTTTCTAGTTTCATTCACTTAGCATACTTCCTTTTTTTTTAACATTGATGGAAGTTTATTAATATATTACTATACACTAGTCCATAGTTTGCTTTAGTTGTATTTTTGCCAAAATATCACCCTAATATTAACATCTTCTAACATTAGCACGCCTTTGTTCCATTTCATAGAAAAACATTCTTATATAAATATATACTGTTAAGTAGTCTCATTTATCAAAAGAGGGTTTGCTATGCTATGCAATCCCTTGTTTCAATTTTTAGCTTTCTTTCTAGTGATGTACAAGACCTTAAACTTTCCCTTTCAATCACTATCATACCCATAATTTAAATCTGCTAATTAGAAACACTTTGATGTGCTAGCATCATTTTTGCTATTTAGTTCATAATAGCAAAAATCATACAATATTTGTCTTTTCTTGACTATCTTGCTTCACTCAACATAATGTCTTCCAGGTTCATCCATGTTGTCATATGCTTCATGACTTCATTTCCCCTTCCAGCTTAATTATATTCCATTGTGTGTATACACCACAGTTTGTTTATCCGTTCATCAGTTGATGGACATCTGGATTGTTTCCATCTTTTGACAATTGTGACTAATGCCGCTGTAAACATCAGTGTGCAGATGTCTGTGATGTCTGTTTGTGTCACTGCTCTCAGTTCTTCTGTGTGTATACCTAGTAGTGGTATTTCCAAGTCACATGGCAGATCTATATCTAATTTCCTTAAGAACCAGCAAACACACTTCCACAGCAGCTGTACCATTCTACATTCCCACCAACAGTGAATAAGGGTCCATATCTCTCCACATCTTCTTTAACACTTTAGTTTTCTGTTTTTTTTAATAGAGGCCATTCTAGTAGGTGTGAAATGATATTTCACTGTAGCTTTTGCATTTCCCTAATACCTAGCAATAAAAATCATGTGTTTTTTTGCCCTTTGTTCTTTGCACAAATGTTGCTTCAAGTCCATTGGCCATTTTTAAATTGGGTCCTTTGACTTTTTATTGCTGAGTTGAGGGTTCTTTTTATTTATATCATGGATATTAAACCCTTGTCAGATGTGTGGTTTCCAAATATTTTCTCCTATCGAGTAGCCTGCTTTTTTACCCTCTTCACAAAGTCCTTTCAGGTTCAAAAGTTTTCAATTTTGAGGAAGTCCCATTTATCTATTTTTTCTCTTTGATTGTTCCTGCTTTGGGTGTAAGGTTTAAGAGAACCCCCCACTTACCACAAGATCTTGAAGCTGTTTCCCTACATTATCTTCTAGGAGTTTTATGGCCCTGACTTTTATGTTTATGTCTTTCATCCATTTTGTGTTGATTCTTGGGGTTTTCTTTCATTCTTTTGTTATGGATATCCAGTCCTCCCAGTACCATTTTTTAAAAAATTTCCCTAGTAGCACTACCTTAGCTGCATCCCGTAAGTTTTTTTAAAAATTTAGTCAGTTTTATTGATACATATTAATAAAGCATACAAGCTATCCAATGTGTATAATCAATGGTATTTGGCATAATCCCATAGTTGTGTATTCATCAATTCAATCACTGTTAGAGTATTTTCATTATTCAATATTAATAGTAATAATAAACAAAAAAACCCAGACAAACAAATAACTGTACCCCTTAATATTCACCTCTCAATCTCTCTAAACTTCCCCTGCAATATATAGCTGCTATTCATTTCAGTCTCTCTAATTTATTTTATACATCCATATTTTTCTTTTCTCAAGCATTTTTTTCAATTTTATTGACACTTATTAATAAAGCATAAATCCACCCAAAGAGTATAATCACTGCTATTCGGTGTAATCACATGTTTGTCCATTCATCACCCCAATCACTCCCAGAGCACTTTCATTATTCCAATGAAATAATAAACAAAAAACAAACAACCAAAACTCATCACCTCTCAATCTCTCTATGCTTCCCCTGCCATACTTAGCTGCTAGTCTTTTTCTTTCTTTCTAGTATATTTGTATTTATATTTTGTAAAAACAGTGATATTTCAACAGAATATGCAATATCACCCATATTCATGTTTTACATGAGGGTTTACTATCTTATACAGTTCCATGTTATAGTTTTTAGCATCCCTTCTAGTAATATACATGACCTTTTCCAACCACTGTCCTTCTCATACAATAGCAATGCTAGTTATAAGCACCATGATATGCTTTAACCATTTCTATTCATTCTAAAGATTAACAAACAACCTTTTTAATAATTCTGCACAGATTAACCTTCAGCTTTCCATTCTTTACCCTCCTTCTAATTTCTGGTGACCTATATTCTAATTATTCATTCCATGAGTTCACACATATATTTAGTTTATACAAATCATGCACAATCATACAGTATTTGTCTTTTTGTGTCTGGCTTGTTTTGCTCAACATAATGTCCTCCAGGTTGATCCATGTTGTCATATGCTCCACAACTTCATTTCTTCTTAGTGCTGCATAATAGTCCATCGCCAGCACCATTTTTTGAAGAGATTATTCTGTCCCAGGAAATTGGACTTGCTAGCCTTATCAAAAACCACTTGAGGGGCCGGCTGGATAGCCCAGTGGATAGGGCATCGGCATACCACATGGGAGGCCCCGGGTTCGGTTCCCGGGGACCTCTCCTAGCAGGCAGACCGCCTTGAGAATGGCAAGCTGCCATGGACGGGCCAGATCCGCCGTGGGCAGGGCAAAAAGCTGCCACGGACAGGGCAAAGCCACCACGGGCAGGGCAGGTTGCCCACGAATGGAGTGCAGCCAGCCACCCACGAACTGAGAGCCGGCCGTGAATGGAAGCAGAAGCCGCCCACAAGTGGGGAAAGCCATGCCTGCGCAGTGACCAGTCTCGGCGCCTCGCCGCAGCGGGGGGGATGGGAGATATGTAATAAAATAAATAAATCTTAAAAAAAAACAAAAAAACACTTGACCTTAAAGGTGAGGGTCTATCTTAAAACTCTCAATTTGATTCCATTGATAAGTGTGTCTATCTTTAAGCCAATACCATGCTGTTTTGATAACTGTAGATTTGTAAAACACTTTAAGGTCAGGAAGTGTGAGTCTTCCAACTTTATTCTTCATTTTTAGCATGTTTTTGTTTATTCAGTACCCTTTCGCTTCCAATTAAATTTAAAATTGGCTTTTCTATTTCTGTAAAGTAGGCTGTTGGAATTTTAATTTGGATTGTGCTGAATCTATAAACTAGTTTGGGTAGAATTGACATCTTCACCATATTAAGACTTCCACTCCATGAACACAGGATGTCCTTCCATTTGTTTAGGTCCTTTACAGCCCTAGTTAAATTAGTTATTAGATATTTGTGTCTTTTTATTTTTATTGTAAATGGATGTTTTTTCTTGATTTCCTTCTCAGATTGTACAACACTAGTGTATAGAAATACTAATGATTTTTTTTTGCATATTGATCATATATCCTGACACTTTGCTGTAGTCATTTATTAGCTATGGTAGCTTTTTCATAATTATTTTGTTATTTTCTAAATATTAGATCAGGTTATGTGCAAATAGTGAGAGTTATAATTCCTGTTTTCCAATTTAGGTGGCTTTTATTTATTTTTCTTTCCTAAGTGCTCTAGCAAGAACTTCTAGCACAATATTGAATAACAGTGGTGACAGTAGGAATTCTAGTCTTGTTCCCAATCTTAGAGGGAAAGCTTTCAATCTTTCCCCTTTGAGTATGATGTTGTCTATGGGTTTTTCAAATATCTCCTTTATCATGTTGAGGAACTTTCCTTCTTTTCTTATTGTTTGCAGTGTTTTTATAGAGAAAAGATGCTGGATTTTGTCAAATGCCTTTTCTGTGTCAAATGAGATTATTATGTGTTTTTTTTTTCTTTGCTTTTTTTTAATGCGGTGTGTTTTGTTAATTGATTTTCTTGTGTTGGACCACCCTTGCATACCAGGAATAAAACCCACTTGATCATGGTGTATAAGTCTTTTAATATGTTGTTGGATTCAATTGTCAACTGTTTTGTTGAGAATGTTCCCATCTATATTCATTAGAGAGATTGGTCTTTAATTTTATTTTCTTGTAGTGTCCTTATCTGGCCTTGATATTAGGGTGATGATTGTTTCATAAAGTGTCTTGGGTAATTTTACCTCCTCTTCATTTTTTTTGGAAGAGTATAAACAGCATTGGTATTAATTCTTCTTGAAATGCTTGTTAGAACTCACCTGTGAAGCCATCTGGTCCTGGAATTTTCTTTGTTGGAAGAAATTTTGATAACTGATACAATCTCTTTACTTGTGATTGATTTGTTGAGTTCTTGTATTTCTTATAGAGCCAAGGTAGTTTGTGCATTTCTAGGACTTTGTTCATTTCACATAGTTTTCCTAATTTGTTGGCATACAATTTCTCATAATATCCTCTTATGATCCTTTTTCTTAAATTTCTGTTGGGTCAATTGCAATGTCCCCTTTTAACTCCTGATTTTATTTATTTTCATCTTCTCTCTCTCGCTCTCTTTTTGTTAGTCTAGCTAAGAGTTTGCCAATTTTATTGATCTTCTCAAAGCATCTGCTTTTGGATTTGTTGATTTTCTCTATTTTTTGTTGTTCTCAATTTCATTTACTTCTGCTCTAACCTTTGTTATTTCTTTCTGCTTGCTTTGAGATTGGTTTGTTACTCTTTTTCTAATTCCTCCAGATATTCAGTTAGGTCTTTGAGACCAGTTCCTTCTTTTTTAATATAGGTGCTTAGGCCTATAAATTTCCCATTCAGCACTGCCTTTGCTGTATCCCATAACATTTCATAAGCTGTGTTCTCATTTTCATTTGTCTCGAGAAATTTATTAATTTTTCTTAGAATTTCACCTTTGACCAACTGATTGTTTAGGAGTGTAAAAGTTCACGTATTTGTGAATTTTCCCCTTTCTTGCCTATTATTGATTTCCAGTTTCATTCCATTATGATCAGAGCAGGTGCTCTGTTTAATTTCAAACTTTTTTGTATTTATTGAAACCTGTTTTGTGACTCAAGTTGTGGTCTATTCTGTAGAAAGATCCAGGAACACTTGAGAAGAATTTATACCCTGCTGATTTGGGGTGCAATATTTTGTATATGTCTATGAGGTGCAGCTCATTTATCATATTGTTCAGGTTTTTTGTCTCCTTGTTGATCTTCTGTCTAGTTGTTCTATCTATTGAGACTATAGTGCAATAGTTTCCAGCTATTATTGTCGAGATGTCTATTGTTCCTTTTAGTTTTGCCAGAGTTTGCTTCATATATTTTGGGGAACCATGATTTGGTGCATGGATATTTATGACTGGTACTCCTTCCTGGTAGATTATCCCTTTTATTAGTATTTAATGGCCCTCCACATCTCTTATAGCATTTTTTTGCCATTAAAGTATTTTTTTTTCTGATATTAGTATAGCTACCCGTGCTTTTTTTGGGGGGTGTGGCAGGGGGCGGTGTTGCTGTTTGCGTGAAATATCTTTTTTCAACCTTTCATTTTCAGCCTATTTGTATCCTTGGGTCTGAGGTGAGTCTTTTCTAGACAATATATGGATGGCTCATGACTTTTTTTATCCATTCTCTCAGCCTGTATCTTTTGATAGGGGAGTTTGTTCCATTAACATTCAATGTTATTAGTATAAAAGCATTACTTCCTTCAGCCATTTTCCTTTGACTTTCATGTGACATATCTCATTTTTGTCTGTCTTTTTACACTTTTGGCTACTATTTCTGATAGTCTTAACTTCTACACTCTCCTCCAAGCCTCTCTCTCCTGTCTTTTCCTTTTGGGACTGAAGAGCTGGGTTATTGTTTATGAACTCTTGTAGTTTCTGCTTATCTGCAAATATTTTAAACTCACCTTCATATTTGGAGGATGGTTTTGCTAGATAAAGAATTCTTGGCTGGCAGTTTTTCTCTTTCAGTATATTAATTCTATCATGTCAGCCTTCTCCCATTCACAGTTTCTGATAAGAAATCCATACTAAATCTTACTGGGCAGCCCTTGCTTCTCCCTTGCTGCTTTCAGAATTTTCTCTTTATTTTTGACATTTGACATTCTGAATGTGTCCTGAAGTAGTAATACTTGGATTTAATCCAATTGGAGTCTGCTATGCTTCTTGAATATGTATATTCATGTCTTTAATGAGAGTTGGGAAGTTTTCATCCATTATTTTCTCAAATAGCCTTTCTGTCCCTTTTCCCTTCTCTTCTTCTGTAACTCCCGTGACACATATGTTCTTGTGCTTCATGCTATCATTCAACTCCCCAGTCCCTGCTCAATATTTTTTTCATTCTTTCCTCTCTTTGTTCTTTCTCTTTTCAATTTCAGCTGCTCTGGCTTCTACATTACTGGTTCTTTCTTCTGATTTTAAATAGGCTATTGTATGCCTCTAGTACATTTTTAATCTCAGCTATCATGTCTTCCATTCTGATAAGCTCTGTTATTTTTCCATTCAAGCTTTCAAATTCTTCTTTCTGTTTACCTAGTGTCTTCTTAATGCCTTTTATCTCTTTAGTCATGTTGTCCTTCAACTCCTTCATTTGATAGCAGAGATTTGTATGAACATCATTGACCAGTTGTTTCAAATCCTCTGTCTCATACGGATTTTGATTTGTTTCTTTGCCTGAGCCACATCTTCGTTTTCCTTAGTACAGCTTGTAATTTTTTACTAATGTCTAGGCATCTGATTTTGATGGTGACTTTGCTCCAATGGTCAGTCTCTCTCTCGTGCCTAAGAATTTAGTGTTGTATGGGTGTGTGTTAACTGCTGTTCTTTGATTATTGGTTCAAATGGTTCTGGTCTTTAAGATTGTCCCTGTTTAACTGCTCAATCCAGAGCCATGGACCCAGTAATGGGGTACAGACAATTTTCCAGGGGCCTTGAGGATGCAAGCAGTAAACATACCAAAAAAGCCTCTTTTATTTATCTACACTTTCTTTATTTGAGTTCACTTTCCTGGTCTGCCAGCAGATGGTATTATTCAGCAAACCTCTCTGCTCAATCCCTGGGGAGAAAGTGTTCACTGGAACCCCTCACAAGTGGGCAGTATAGAATCAATGTTCTTGAGAATTCCTCCTCAGCTCAAGATATTCAGAGCCAAGCCTCACAAATCAAAATGCTCAGAAACTGCCCTCCTCCCTTGAGCACCAGCACCTTCTCTTTTCCCAGGGAAGAATTAAATTTCCACTTAGTAACCAGTCCGAGTAAGTAGGGAAGGTGTTTGGGAAGGCAGGTTCTCTTTAGTTCCCTGCTGGATCCCAGGGAAAACAGTGTGGCAGCCCCACCCAGCCTGGAAGGGCACCACCATGGGATCCAGCAAACCAAGCTTGCTGGCCAAAAGCTGGATTGGCTGTAGGCTGAGTCCCTACCTCTCCCTTTTCCTGGGGAAGTGGACCCCTTAAGCCCCTCAGTCTGTAGCTCCGGCCAGGAGCCAGAGGACCCACTGCTCTCTGCTCTAAGAGTAGGGGGAGGGGACCAGCAGTTGTGGCTACATCTTTACTCAGAGATCTCTCCCACTGGGTCTCCATTTCTTTGCCTCTCTCTCTTCTGAGTGGTGTCCATCCTTGCCCTGGTGTCCTAAGACCTAGAAGTTTTTCCTGGACAGATTTTGCCTATCCCCTAGCTATTTTTCTGGGAGAGAAGTGAGTCCTGTGCCCCTGTAATCTTTAATCTTCCTAGACATCATCATAATCTTCTCGACATAATCATAGTACTTTGGATTCTTCAGTATTCATTGGCTTCAGGAAGACAATCTGGCACTGTTTATTATAATTTAAAATGTCAAATATTAAATTGCAGTGTGAAGACACTTGCAAACAGAACTAATTTTTATTTCTGGCTAATGCAATCTCTCCTTGTAGGCCATGTCAGCTAAATAATAATCAGGATATTTTTCAGTAGTCTGTATTTAGAATAAGAGTTTGGATATGCAGTTCCACTGGGATGTGTCATCTTGAGGTATCTAGAGGTAGGTTTTCATCTACCCTTAGGATACACTCTTTCTTAAAAATGCTTAGATGAGCACAGAATACATCTCTGCTTCTAATTATGTCAACTTTCTTATCCGATTTTTCTCCCTTTATCTATCTTAACAACTTTAGTCAGCTTGTGGTCAAGGTTTCTTAGATTTGAGTACATTATATCTTTGAGATAACCTTGCATATAACTGATCCATTATGTTGATTTTTAAGTTTAAATTTTAGTAGATAAGACTACTTCCATTATTTTTATGTTATTTAGGAAAGTGGGTATTCCTCTCTGGAGACCCTCTAGAACTCTTTTAATTTGTTAATATGCACTATTTCTAGAATAGTGTATTTAAAATTTTGTTAATTTTAGTGGTGTGCCTGATTTCTTTATGTTTCTCATATTGTATTTTTTTCTCTAAGATGAAGTGATGAACTTGTCAATGTGTTCGTGTAATTTTATTCTGTTGATAAAGACTCTACCTCTCCTTTTGAAAATGTATGACTAAGTGTTTTTTAAAATTGTGTTCAAATTCATATTAATTCTTTTCCTGATTAAACATCAAAATGAAATAGCATAAAAAAGAACAGTAAACAATTTAAAACTTGGATATTATATAACTCATTTTCACCCAAAATTAATAATATACAGAGGTTTATGTAATAACATGTATATCCTTTGTAATTACAAGAACATTTAAACCATACTATCTGGATAAGTAAGAGAAATTATTTTTCTTATTACTTTCTTTTTAATACACATCTTAAATTTGTAATTTCTCATACTTTATATGAGATTGTTGTATATCCGTAGGTTTATATTACACATAAAGAAATATCATGTGCTATTATATGTTACTACTTTGTTTCATGGAAATATGTTTTAATCAACTATCTGGCAAAGTACAATATTGAGTTTTAATTGACTATAGGAATTAAAATTTAATTGATTACAGGATTTTTTTGGTGTTTATAAGTCACAATAGTGTAAGAAAATATGTGAGACAGACCACATTATTCCTTAATCCCATTCAAACTTTTCATTTAATAATATAATTAGTCTTAGATATTGTGTATATATAGCCAAATTTAATTCTCTCATTTGGAAATTAGCCACATGAATTATTTGCATTAAACACATTGTAGGAAAAAAATCATCCTATATTATTGTAATATTTGGTACAGAGTCATTTAAATGAAGGAACAGATGGCCCAAGTCTTTTTGAAAAGCACAATAGGTGGCAAACCATGAAAGACCAAGAAAGCTTAGCAATTTCGATTTTGTTCTAGTCCATGGATTTTAATATTTCCTATGTTTTTATCCATATATCTAAATTATTTTATTCTAATAAGATATATACATTTAAAAGGGAGAGGCGTATTAGTTTTGTTC
>PVKH010046562.1:0-10398 GCA_004027955.1 Chaetophractus vellerosus | reverse complement strand
TGTACGCTTACAAAATGATCATGCATAACATACAGGATTCCCACATATCATCCCACCAACAACACCTTGCATTGTTGTGGAATATTTGTTATAAATTATGAAAGAATATCATCAAGATATTACTGCTCACTATAGTCAATAGCTTACATTTGGTGTATTTTTTCCATAACCCCCCTATTATTAACACCATGTGTTAGTATTGTACATTTACTAGAGTTCATGAGAGAACTTTCTTATATTTGTTCTGTTGACCACAGTCCATCATCCACCACAGGGTTCACTGTGTTACATACATGCCCATGCCTTGTACAATCCATCCAAAGTGTACACTCAGTGGCTCTCAGTTTCATCACAGAGTTGTGCTGTCCTTAATGTTCAATTTTAGAGCGTTTTCATTACTCCAAAAGGAAAATCCCATACTTCCTTATACCCCCCCCCTTAGCATTGATATAGTATCTTCTTTGCCCTTGATGCAAGAATATTACAATATTACTGTTAACTTTAGTCCATAAGTTACATTAGTTGTATTTTTTCCATGTATCACCATATTCTTAACAACTTATAACAGTGAGGTACATTTGTTCTGGTTCATAGAAGAACATTCTTGTATTTGCAACTATTAACCACAATCCTCATCCACCACCGAGTTCATTTTGTTATACAGTCCCTAGTTTATCCTCTAGCTTTCTTTCAATTGACATTTACACCCCGAGAGTACCCCTTTCAGCCACAATTACATTTATGAATCAGTAGTGTTAGTTGTACTCACTATAATACGTTACCATCAACTCTATCCATTTCCACACATTTGCAATCAACCTTATCAAAACTTTTACATACATTAAGCATCAGCTCCCCCTTCTCAACCTTCATTCTATCTCCTAGTAACCTATACTCTAGATTTTAACTCCATGAGTTTACTCATCGTATTTAGTTCATGTTAGTGAGACCATACAGTATTTATCTTTTTGTGTCTGGCTTATTTCACTCAGCATAATGTCCTCAAGGTTCATCCATGTTATCATATGTGCCCCAATTTCATTTCTTTTTGCAGCAGCATAGTATCCCATAGTATGTATATACCACATTTTGTTTATCCATTTATCGGTTGATGGACATGTGGGTTGTTTTAACATTTTAGCGATTATGAATAATGTTGCTATGAACATTGGTGTGCAAATGTCTGTTCACATCCTTGCTTTCAGTTCTGATGAATATCTTCCTAGTAGCAGGATTGTGGTATTACATGGCAGTTCTATATTTAGCTTCCTGTGGAACCTCCGAACTGTCTTCCACAGAGGCTGCACCATTCTACATTCACCTTCATCTGTGAAGGGGAGACCTGGATATTAGAAGTTCCTTCAGAATTTGTAAGGGACAGAATTAATAACTAAGTAAAAATATCCCCACTTTATGCCAGGTACTCTGCTGGACCCCAATCCTCACCATCCTGCTGGTGGTGACCCCATTTTACAGATGAGAAAATTGAGACTCAGAGACATTTAGTGACTTACTCAAGTTAGGAAGATGCACTTTGAGATGAATGCAAACCTTGCTCCATCTAGTTCTAAAGACCACATTCTTTCCATCCCAAGACAAGTTGCTTCTTTCTTTTACCTAACAGGCAGGAAGCTCAATGAATTGAGATCACTCAGGTTTGATCACCCCCAGGGAGGGGGCTTTGGGGCAGCGTTTTCCCAGATTGGAGGGAAAGGGCCGTTGCTAAGAGTAGGCTGGGTACCACAGCGAGGCACAGCAAGAGGCTGTAGGGCACAGTAGTTGGGGTCAGGCAGACCTGGCTTGAATCCCAGCTGGGCATGCTTGTTATCCTCTTTAAGCCTCAGTTTCCTCATCTGTAATATAGGAGAGAAACCAATAGTATCTACCATGTAGCTATACGTGAGGATTAAGTCCGTTAATACAGGAAGAGCTCAGCAAAGTGCAGGTGTGTGGTGAGCGCTTAATAAATGTCAGTTTTTCACTTATTTTTCCTATGAAGGGCCTAGGATCATGCTGAGGACCTCCTAGGTGCTCTGCGTGAGGTTTTAATGCTTTCTGTTTTCCTAGAGCTTGATAAAATCCTGGCCATTGTACCCCTAATCAATACAGTGAAGTGGATGTTTCATGAGCTTATGAATTTTTATAAGGTTCTATTTTTGCAATTTTATGTAATGCTCCAGTGCCATTGGACACGTCAGCTCCTGACCTTTCAGTCGATGAGACACTTCCCATAAACAGAGCCATAAAAACCTGCTGATTTTCTCTCGGCCACATGAGCTTGCCTGGTGCTCTCCCTCTCTACTTGGCCATTTGAATAGTGATGTCATATTTCCAGGTCTTCTCACCTCTACTGGAAAAGACCTATGAGCGATTCCCTCCTGGGTGTTCACAGCAATCCCCAGAGAGGAAGTTGTAGTTTCAGCAAGGCACAGGCATCTTGAAACCCAGAGAAACGGCAGAATGGTGCAGAAGCTGCTCAAAGGTAGGGGAGGCAGAGAGAGAAACACTCACGTGTGTTTATTAAGCTCAAATCAGTTTTTTCTTTAAGGCTTGAGTTTAGCACATTGGTCTAACAACACTTAAGGAAATATAAATAGAATAAAACATCTACCAATTTATTTCCCAAAATGCTAGTCCAGCTGTTGTTTTTTTTCCTGAGATCCCTTTCAGTTTTTACACACATTTTTATGAAAATTATAATCATACTGAAAGTTTAATTTGGGGTCATTCTCTTTTCCCTTAATTGTTATTCCCAAAATGCTTTCTCTACGTTGCTGAATCTTCTTCTTGCTTATTGTGGAAGCAATTGTCTCGCGGCTCACGTTGCTCCAGGGTCTTGCGCCAATCAAACCCAGGGGTGAGCAGAACAGGCAGAAAAGTTGTAGTCGGTAAAACCTAGGGTTCAAGTCTTGGTTCTGCTATTTACTAGCCATGTGACTTTGATCTAATGACTGCCTTTTGCTCTGAGCCTCAGTTTGCACATCAGCGAAGTGGGGCCAATATAGACATCACAGGGTTGCTATGAAGTTTAGAAGTAAAGTTTGTAAAGTCAAGTTAGAGAATTTCTTCAACAAATGGTGCTATTATTAGAGATGTGCTAAGTATTAACCTTTTTGTTGGATAGTTCTAAATAACACCACGATGGGCATCTTTTACAACTCTTCTTCTCCTTTAGATTTATTTTTTTGGGGGGGGGGGAGATTCCAGGAGTGCGATTATTTAGCCCAAGGATATGGGCATTTTTTTGACATTTGGTATCTATTGTCAATTTGCCTTCTAGAAAGCTGATACCAAATTACATAGTTACTGGCAATGCAACCCAGCACTGGATTTTTATATTGAAGACAATTTTATTTCTAATTTAATGAAAGCAAACTGGAATCTTATTCATTAGTAATTGCGATCCAAAACCAGCAGCAAAAGATGCGGGGTCTAGTGATGTTAGTCATGCAATTCATCAATAAGCATATTCTTTAGGAACTAAGATGCAATGACTAGTAGAATATTGATGTTGGAAGCCAGGAATTTGCAAGATAGTATGGTGTGAATGAAATAGGTCATGCCTAGTTATAGGCCAGCGATAGTTACTATTTGTTAAAGTGTCTACTCCAGTAGGGCTCAAGTGTTTAATATTAAAATGTGACTCTCCCGAAATTTCACTCTGGGCTAAAACCTAAAATGGAAGGTCTCCTTAGGTCTTGTCTTTATGGTTAACTCCCTCCTCTAATCACTGCTTCTCTAGCTCTTTTCTTGGGAACTAAATCCAACTTCCTCCCCTCATCTAATATTTTTTTTGCTTGCTTGTTTTTATATTCCACTTAGCCACACAGTAAACCTTAATGCACAAGTATTGTTTTCCTGTTTGAGAGGTGTGAAGTTCATTGCTAAGAAATTTTCATCTATGCTTTATGATTTGTACCACCTCTTTTCAGTGGGGTGGTGTTATGGATTGAATCATGACCCCAACAAAGCCATGTTCAAGTCCTAACCCCTAGTCCTGTGGGTGTGAACTCCTTTGTAGATAGGATCAGGGTGAATGTTACTTCAAATGGACTTGAGCCCTTATAAGCACAGGACATTTGGGCACAGCAATAGGAGTGCTGGGAGAGAGGAGAAAGGTGGCAGGTGATGGAGGAAGGGATGGAGCTATGGGTTGCTGGCAAGCCACCACCAGAAGGCTACAGACTTCCGAGAAAGCATGGCCTGCCAATCCCTTGATTTTGGACTTAGCCTCCAACAATAAAGTCCTATTGTTTAAGCCGACCACTCTGTGGTATTTGTTTTATTATTATTATTATTATTATTATTATTATTATTATATATCCTCCCCTTTCTGCTTGATCTTGCTGTGTTGATTTTTTTTTGCATTTCTTCTGTGTCTGCTTGTCTCCCACCCTCCCCCCGTTGCGGCGACCCCCTGAGTCAGCTCACCGTGCGGCCGCCTTGCCTGCTCGCGGGCAGCTTTGTCCTGCCATGGCGGCTTGCCTTCTCAAGGCGGTCTGCCCACTCAAGGAGGCCCTGGGAACCAAACCCAGGGCCTCCCATGTGGTAAGCCGGTGCCTTACCAATTGAGCTACAGCCGGCGCCTCTGTGGTATTTGTTATAGCAGCCATAGCAAACTAAGGCAGGTGAAGACAGCCCCAAGGTGAGAATTGGTTGATCTGGGGTTAAAGCCTGGTTCTCTCATTACTTCAGAGTGTAATTTGGGGTGAATTGCTTCTCCTTCCCCAATTCTGATACCTTTCGCAGTGGAGACTTATTGTTGTTGTGTTAGGTGGAAAGAAATGTTGAGAACCCTGGGATGAGAGTCCCTTTAAATTACTTTTCATTTCTAAGTGTCAAAATGATCTGATCACCCAGGTTCACAGGCCTGATTTCCTTGGCTCTGCCCTGTCTGACATCCACCTAAACCATTCCACAGGTCCAGCAGGAACTCCAACAGGAGTCCACACCTTTAAGTTTTAGAGATTGGAACCATATTGAAGGCTCCATTTAGCTCTTATTGAAAAAAAAAAAAAAAAGATTTAAAGTGAATATTGGAATTGATCCAGGGAAAACACTTGGGCATTGAAAAGTACTTAGGTCAGTATTTAAGTTTGGTTTACAAAGATGATAACTGGAAAACAACTAAATGTCCAACAGTAAGGGATTGTTAAGTACATTATGGCACATTCATATCGTGAAGTGTTTTGTGGTCATTAAAAATACGTTCATGAAGAGTTTAAAATAACATTCTGGGATAATGTTAAGTAATAAAATCAAGTATGATGTCAACTAAGAAATGAAAATATGGCTGTGCAAAGAAAAAACACTGGAAGGAAATGTACCAAAATATATATAGTGTTTTCTTCTGGGTATTGCGATTTTGAATGGTTTTTGTTTTTCAAACTTTTCTATATTTTCCCAAATTTTGTATAATGTATTTCTATTTTTAATCATCAGAAATATATTTTTATTCAGACTTCATAACATTTTTGAAAGTGCTTTCATCTATCCAGAAGTCAAACCACACACAACTATTTAAAAAGTTTTAAATTTTCTAGTATTAGAAAGATAAGAACCATCTATTATAATCATCAAGTAAATATGTTAATAAGAAAAATGGGCAAAACTTCCCCCTTTTGACAAAACTAACGCTACTTGGTATGAGATAAGAAAAAGCTCTGAGTCTGAGTCAGAGAACATGAGTTCAAATCCCAGTGGAATCCTAGCGGAGTGACTTTGGGCAAAGTTAGCTAATATTTCTCTCAGTTTCTTCATCCATACTAGGTACCTCTGAGGCTTGTTATAAGATCAGAAGAGACAGTGTCTACGAACTCTTCTGTAAAATGTGAAGTGCTTTATGAAAGGCTAATTATAACTGCGGAGATAAGGAGAAAGCCTGCTGTTTGATCTCGCCTTTTAACAGGAAGCCCCTCTCTGCTTTCCTGTGTAAGAAAAATAGCAGTTTTTCAAACCATGAGTCCTGACCCATGAATGGGTCACAGAATCAATTTATTGGTTCACAGACAGGTTTTTTCTTTTTAAATGGAAATGCCAGAGTGTATTGCAAAGTAAAGTCATTGTTTGTGAAATATGTACACCAGGCTCTGGTGTAAAGCGTATTTCTTACTGCCCCAAGGACTAAGTTGACTATACACGGCAAGACAACCTGCCTTTTGCTTTGAAGTCAGTATCCATGGGAAGGGCAGAAGAGCCAAAGCTCCTTTCTCTTGCTCCGTTCATGAACCTCAACAGAATTAGTGTCTGGTAGCATGTGAGTCAGTTTCATGAAGAGAGGAGGAAGTTAAAGGGCGGGATGGTTTGTTCTACTGCTTGAGGAGGGCCCTGGGCAATGATTATGATATATAGATTTGTATCATGTTCTGCCATTTGTCAATATTTTTGCATGTAGGAGCCTCCCTCCCTTCCTTCCTTTTCCTTCCTGCCCTTCCCCCACCCCGCAATTATTAAATACCTACTATATGCCAGGTGTGGTCCTAGGCCCTGGGGACCCAGAGATGAAAAGATCAGGCCCCTGCCCTCCTGGTGACAGATATGCAGAGAACCACTTACAATGGAATATATGTATTTTGATATTATGCTAAGTGCAGCTCAAGGTCCAAAGGAACTCCAAGGAGGCTGCCTCGAAGTTTTCCTGACAGTCGGGGACAGCATCCCAGAGGAGGGAAGTCTAGAGCTGAGGCTTTAAGGACAAGCGTCATTCTTCTTCTGTTAAAAAGCACAAATCACTGCTTGGACACCTTCATTTTTGATCTCTGATTCCTAATACCCTTTAACAAAGGGTCTTAGTTTGTTAGTGTACCTGTGATAGTTTTCAAACAGACGAAGAGGGAACCAGCAAGAAGCTCTCCCGGGGGGGGGCTGATACAGCTTGTAGAAAATGGGGAAGGTACGGAAGTGGGGGAGACAGGACTCCGAGGTATGGCTCAGACGCTGCAGGGGGAATCCCTGCCCCCTTCCCTGCACAGCCCTCTGCAAGCCACCTGAGACTCTTCTGGGTGAGAAAGTCCCCTCTTGGAATTTTTAGCTTCAGATGTCAAAGCATATGGAACACTTCCAAAATTCTGCTCCAAATCTTCATTCTCTACATCAGAGGTTGGCAAACTTTCTGGAAAGGGCAAGAGAGTAAATCTTTTCAGCTTTGCAGGTCATTCCGTCTCTGCTGCAACTACTCAACTCTGCTGTTGCAGCATGAAAGCAGCCATAGTTAATATGTAAACAAATGAGTGTGGCTGTGTTCCAATAAAACTTTATTTATGGGCACTGAAATCTGAATTTCATATAATTTTCACAGGTCATGAAATGTTCTTTTTCTTTTTCTTTTTTTAAAACCATTTTAAAATGTACAAACCATTTTTGGCTTTTAGGATGTACAAAAGCAACAGGGCCATAGTTTGCTGTGCTCTGATCTACATGGTTACATACATTTTTCATGAAAATGGTGCTTTTTTCCTAAGTTAATCCAGTGAATCCTGACAATTTCAAAGCAAAAGTGAAGGCTGGCTGAGTTTGTTTTATGGCTTCCAAGCTTTCATAAATCAGTTCTTGGTAACAGTATGCCAAGGGAATTTTAAGAATCAGTTCCAATATTTAAGAAATGCATTTTAAATATTCTAGGGGTAAATATGCTTAACTCACACCAGGGACTTAAAACCATTTAAAATAAAGATTTGTAATTTTAATATTAAAAGCTACAATTTATTGACTCTCTATTATGTGCAAACAATCGCACTGGTCCCTATAGTAACATCTACTCATTTTACAGATGAAGAAACTGAAGAGTTAAATAAACTCTCCATTGTCACAGGACTAATTAGTGGCAGAGATTCAAGCCCAGACCCCTCTGTATGAAAGCCCCCCCTCCTTTTGTGATACCACACTGGCATACAGAAGGCCTGGGAAAGGGAGAAAAGTTAACTGAAAGAAGAGCCAAATGTCTAAACCATAATCACATTTTCTTTTCCATGTGAATATGTGAATCCTTAGTGAAATTCATGAGCATATTGGGGTAGAGATGAATCTGGGGAGCTGAGGAATATTGAATTGGATTAAAGCGCTGCTGTTTCTAGAGGCCTGAACGTCTTTGAAGGAAATTTCTTTAGCTTAATGATGAATAATAACTTGCCTTTATTGATGGTGCTTAAAACTATAGATGTGCCCAGGGCAGCCTTAAAGAGTGGTGGGTACCTTTATGTAATTCTTCATCTGGAATGGTAACTGCTCAGTAAAGGCTTAACTTGCTTTGATTTTTTTTGTTTGAGGGCCACTGACTGAAAGCCCTGAGGAGCCTTTGTTGGAGAACGGATCTCAATGCTCTTTCAAGCTCCGGGTTTATGGCAAAGCCTACTGTATGGAAAATAGCTGCAGTGTGGGAATCTGGAGGTCCCACGCTGGGGGTTAATGTGCATGGTGAAGTGGGCAGGTCCCTTCCCCTTGCTGGCCTTGGTTTCCCCATTTGTAATTGAGGATGTCGATTTAGGCAACTCCTTGGATCCCTCCCTCTCTGAAATTCCCCATGTCTCTGAGTGTACCCCACTGGGATGGCGCAGATGTTGAGGTTGCTATGGCACCACTGTGCTCACCACCGCTGGGCCCCTGACCAGGCGCTTGGGGCCTGAGGACTTTGTGGTGCTCCACTCAGCTGAGCTGCCTTTTCCCTGTTAATCTTTAAAAGAGAAAGGGTTCAATATCCAGAATGGAGAGCTGGGGCCCCTTGGGTCTTTCTTGGCAGCAAAAGTTGGATGGCCCCCCTCCCCCAGGAGAACTTCCTTCCTCATCTTTGTTCTCTTTCCCAGCCTATCTCACAGAGCCTTTGGGGCACTCGCTGTCACATTTTGTATGCCCACCCCACTGGTGAGTGGTGGAGGCTGGGGTCCCCACGCTGCTCTGGGCTGGCTCAGGGGCCCCCATCTCAGTTTCTCTAGCAAGCAGTGACCAAGGCCCAAGGGCCCTAGACAGTGTTTATAGGTCACTTTCATTGCCAGGGAAAGAAAAATGCCCAGGGTGATGTAATTAAATGTTGACGAGATTATTACTGGAACAAAGACTTTTATTTTCCTCTTTAAGAACAACAACAATAGGTTTTGGCGTCAGTGTGGTATTGTGAAGGGGCTCTCACTCAACAGCAACACCCACTAGAGGTATGAAAATTAATAGGCTGATGGCCTGTCCTTAGCATTGCAATTCCCACCTCTTCCCAACACCACACTAAGAACTCAGACAATCACAACTTTCCTAGGATGGTTTCACAAAAAGGTGGGCCTGGAGGGACTAGAGAGGCTGAAGTCTGTGCAAATGTAGTCTGAGTAAAAGACCTGATCTAATTTTTGGCCCAAAATGCTGTAGCAGTGTTTCTTGGTATACCAGAAAGTGAGGTGCCCGGGTTTGTGAGGGGGCATGACTGAAGGAGGCTGCTTGGTACAGTTTTGCTTGAAGGCTCAGAGGAAAAAAAAGTTGGTAGCATTAGTCACTAGATAGGGAAGCCCATTCCAGACTGCCCTGTGAGGAAATAGATTAACCCTCCTTTCCCACGGTTCACCCAAGGAACTAAGTGGTTCTTTCTTTTCATGTGCTCCCAGAATGCTATGTACAGACAGACAGACATTCACCATAACTACACAGTATCCAACAAAATGCTTTCCTCTCTGTATTTCCCTCTCTGAAGCTTCAGAACACTAAGCTTTGAGAGTCTGGATCTTTTTCTCTTTCTTAAACTTGTTGCTCTTTTCTAACTCACCCCCTCAAGTCCCCACTCCCTGTGTACACAGCACAGCCTCTGGCTTTATTAGCCTCTTGCTACTCAAAGTGCAATCTGCGGGGCAGCCATATAGCCCAGTGGATAGGGCACCGGTACACCACATGGGAGGCCCCGGGTTCGGTTCCCGGGGACCTCTCCGACCGGGCAGACTGCCTGAGAAGGCAAAGCCGCTGTGGGCGGGGCAAAAAAGCCGCCGTGGGCGGGGCAAAAAAGCCGCCACGGGCAGGGCAAAGCCGCCACGGGCAGGGCGAGCCGCCTGCGAAGGCAGCAAAGGCACCCGAGAACGGAGCAAAAAAGCTGCCTGGGAAGGGAAACAGACCCGCCCACAAGTGGGGCAAGCAGCCTGCGCAGTGACCTAACTCGGCGTATCGCTGCAGCGGGGGGAGACAAAGCAGACAGAGAAGAACACAAAATGAACACACAGCAAGAGCAAGCAGAAAAGGGGAGGGATATGTAACAAAACAACAAAAAAAGTATAAAAATAAATAAATAAATAAATAAATAGCCCTTAAAAAAACAAGTGCAATCTGCAAGCTGGCAGCATCTGCACCACCTGGGAGCTTGTTAGAAATGCAAATTCTCAGGCCCCACCCCAGATCCACTGAGTCAGGATCTGCATTTTAAAAAGCTCTCCCGGT
>PVKH010046561.1:0-10380 GCA_004027955.1 Chaetophractus vellerosus | reverse complement strand
GGAGACAGGCTGGGTGACCATGTCTAAGTTTATTAGGGAAACACTGCTACTTATAGCATGTGGGGGTAAGGGGAGGAGGGAGTGCAACAGAGCAACTCCCAATTGGCGGAAGCAAACAACAAATGGGGAAGCACGACTGGGCGGTTTCCGATTGGTGGAGGTTGGCGTGTGACAAGGCAGTCTTTGATTGGTGAAGGCTGGTATATGACCAGGCAGCCTCCAGAGGCAGGTTTTCTGCCGATATATGGTTAGGCAGCTTCTTGCAGGCAGGGAGAGGCGGAGTTGTACTATGGGGGAAAGGGAGGGGTGGAGCCATGCCACTGTGGCTGTCAGTCATCAGCATAACTTGAGAGGTTTCTGGCTGCTGCTTGGGCTGCTGTTCTACCCCATTAAGTGCTGGGGGCTTTTAGACTGCCCCAGTTCCTCCCACATTTTACCCCTTTTGGTCAAGGTCCTTCTCCAGTTGCACTGCTATTTGGTGCTTGGTAGTAACCCCTCAGTGCCAGGGATGCTCATACTCGGTACTCATGTCCCATGCTGAGGGAAAGGTCACACATTTATGTGCTGAATTTAGCTTAGAGTGAGGCCATAATTGTCATGGTGGGTGAAGATTCACACAATAACTGAAAGAATGTCGAATTCCCATCTTGGGGTGCTCTGCCACATTCTTTAATGGAACAGCAAGAATCCCCTGAGTACAGGAGCAATAAATAGTGAAAGAGGGTGGTCCATTGATGGGCCCTTTATATTGATGACTCTACTGTTGAAACTTTTCTCTTGAAATTGAAACAGCCTAGTATTATAGGGTACCTAAGAGTTACCTCCTAAGAGCCTCCTAGTTGCTCAAAGGACAAAGGTTTTAATGCTGATCTGATCTATTTTTTTAATACAAATGAGTTCTTTATAGCTGGTGAGTTGTTTGAATACTTGAAAGATCTGAACGTCACTATTCTCTTTCTGTAAACTAGTGGTAATACCTGTGTTAGGATATTAATAACTGCAAAAAAATTGACAAATTTTAGGTCTCTCATAAATACTTCATTGCCATTATTGCCTCTTGGACTGGCCCATACACTTTCATGTCTCTCTCTTTTTCTTCATTTGAAGCCAATGTCACACAACATATTCTCCATTTAATTTTCTTCTCATTTATAGAGATGACATAATCTTCTAGTGAATTTTATTTTCTGTATGTAAATGTGTTGTTATTAATTTAAATTATATTTACTAAATATGTTTTTGTCCTAGTTTCTGCCAGGACCTCCAAGTTGTTTCAGATCTTGTGAGATCAAAAGCAATGATGTAAGAAACACTTTTTAAAACAGTATATGATTATATTGGATATGGTTTTATTAGATGTGTTAGGAACAACAAATATAATATAACAACAGGAGAGAATATTGAAATGCATTTTAGAGGAAAACACCTCATAAAGTGAACTTTGAACAGAACTATGAGTAGAAGTAGGAAGTAAAGAGTGCCATTTGTTCACAAAGATAAATATTATTATAAACGTTTTCTATGTTCGAACTTATAATTAACATCTATTAATTTTATGGCTTTTTTGTATGAGTTCCTTGGGATGTGAAATTTTATTTCTTTCCAGATTATATTTAAAACAATATATTTACTGTTTATTAAATACATCTGGAGAAAGGTTACATCAAAAATGACCCTGAGATTAAGGGTTATGAGAGGAGTAAAAAAGATAATAACAGAATTACACTAAAATTTGGCTATTTTTCAATGTTTATTTCAATAGAAACTCTATATCTTATATTTAAATATACCAGTACATTTTATTAAATGCTTATATATATACTTTTTCTAACAAGTGTTATTATTTCTGTTCTTCTAAACCTTCTTTCAGTTGTTTGAATATTTTCAGTTGTCACAAGTGGTTTTCCCTTTATTTGCTCTTTTTTTCCTCCCACATTCAGAATGATGTGATAAGGTGATAGAAGCTTTCTCTGAGATTGTGATTACCCATATTAAGAAGTATTTGGAGCAGTTGTGAACTGTTTTGAAAGCAGAAACTAGTTATAATTCTCTACTAACAGGCAGAATTAATTGAAGTTAAGAAGCTAACTTCAATTAATTGAATGGAAAGAACATTTTATTTTCATCCTTTCAAAGGGTCAAGAATGTTTAAAAGCAATGGCAAGCATTGAAAACATAAGGGAAAACAGGAACATTTTGGAATATCAGAAATATTGGTGTAAGCCTAAGCAATCTGTCGCAAGATAAACCTAACAGTAGTTTAACATACAATTACAGTGAAAAAGAGAAATATTTTATTTATTTCACTTTGTATTTTATTTTTATCTTTACATTGAGTAATATGTGCAGTGTTACATAATGTGTAGCATTAAATGGAATCTCTTTTGTTTAAGTAATTATTTTGCATTTAAAGTACTGCTTTCCCAAATAACAACTGCCAAGCATCAATGAAAGAATAAATTCAAATTTAGGATTTAGAAACAGAATTTGCTGTACAAACATAAAAGAATATTTAGAAATGATAAATTTAAACATTCATTGATTAGAAATTTTTGGCCATAATTTTGTAAATCAATTTTATGTTAATTTAAAAATAAAAACAAAATCATGATTGCTCCAATTGTCAGAGGATTTAGAGGTAGTACATGTTATTTGAGGCTTTCATGATAATATTTCATGAAAAATAATTGAATTTGCCCCTTTTGTGTCTTTAGTTCTCTACAGGTATTACATATTTGCATCACTGGAAAGTAGAACAAAATTTATAATTCAATAATAAAATTTTCACCCATATAATTGCTTGTGTTTCTTGTTATAAGCTTCTATAAATCAGAAATTTTAAGTTAAAAAATAAATCTGTTTTAATTTTCCAACTGTCTGTCTTAGTGATAGAATTATCAGCATTTAACCCAGTAAAATTATTGCTAGACTAAAATTCATAGAGAATAAACCCTGTATAGTCCTATTAAAATAACTGTGCACAACTATTTGAAACAAATTCTATTGGAATGCAGATGATTAAATTGGCAGAGAAATAACTGTACTATTTTAAGTGTTTGTATACTTTGAACTTTGATAAATACTAATTAAGGGACATGCACCCTTAGAATATGTAAATTAAAGCAATCAATTGTAAAATATCACAGAAATATTTTTAAAATGTATACTTTGTCTCAAATTAGAAACCAATCCAACCAATTTATTTTACAAGTTGATAAATGTAATCTGACACCATTTAGGCATTAATGCATGGCATGTATGTATGATTGTGTGAGGGTATGTGTGTGTAAAGAGCACCAATTGGAAATACAAACTGTGGACCACTTTACAGTCTATGTGTTTAATGAAACAAAATCTGCTTTAACTACACATTAAAGGAATTATTTTTCCCTATCATGAAAGATGTAATGAAAAAGGAATGTAGTACAGTTTGAAAAGGAAGAACCATAATCCCTTTTTCTTTTCTTTTCTTTCCAACTCTTCTGGTAAAAACAAGTTTGAGGTCAGTCAGGATCCGTATATTCTAAGATAACAATATAACCACTGAGCAGAGCATGAGATTTGCATCGCCACTTTATATTTCTCACTCTTGTGCCTCTTTTTGCCTTATCAGTACAGCTACCAAGGGGCTTAGCAAATGCAGCTGGAGTGGAATTTTTCCCTGTATTTGAGACTGAAATTTTAATTGTTCATCTCTATTTCCACCAGCATGCCATGTCTGCAGTCTTGTGATAAATCTAAGCAAAGAACAGGACAGATTTGAGAATGTATGCAAATAAAATATTAACCCACATCAGTAAGAGTTAATGTAGCAAATTCTATTATAGATATTATGTACATAACTTAATTTCATTTATGCTTCACACTGAATGGCCTCATCAGACTGGAAATTATTGAGCCTGTATTTCAAGAAATATAGGTCAGTTTAAACATGCCTAATATTATAATGCTCCTGGCAAATTTATTTCTGTCATTTAGATCAAAGGCATATACTTGCAGCAATTCCATGCCTGCTCCTCAAATATATCACTGTTCTTTCTTCCCCCTACAAATGGAGGTTTTGACTTGTGCTACTTCAGAATATAGAAAATTACAAAACTAAATTGTATAAATGATCTTAATTTTCCCCAATCATTGAATCCTTAAGCAGTTGCATTACTTGTTTATGCATACTGTGTTTTAGTCCACTTTAATAATTTATTTATGGGAAACAATGATTTGCACTGGGAAAGCATGATACATAATAAAAAGAATGAAAGAAAAATCCAAATTTGTCTTATGAGAATATACTATTTCTCATGTAAAAAGAAAGATTTGCTTTCTGAAAAAAAGTAGCTAAAAACTAGAAGAAAATATAATTAAATAGACTTACTGTTATCTAGCAATGGAAGAACTTTTATCATTGATACGGAGGCAGTGACCACCAAAGGTTCTGAGGGGAGGAGAAGGAAAAACAGATATAATAAGGGGGCATTTTGGGGACATTGGAATTGTCCTGAATGACATTGCAATGATGGATACCGGCCACTATATATTTTGTCATAACTTACAAAAGTGCACGGGACAGAGAGTAAACTATAATCCACACTTAGGAGCAATGCTTCAATATGTGTTCATCAATGGTAACAAATGTACCACACTAATGAAGAATGTTGTTAATGTGGGAAAGTGTTGGAGGGGTAAGGAGTGGGGCATATGGGAATCCCCTATATTTTTAATGAAACATTTATGTAATCTGAAGTATTTTTAAAATAATAATAATAAAGTATTGATCCTAATAAAGAAATTATTAGGATCAATACATGGAAAGTAAATGTGTTATAACCAGGGTGAGTAAGGGGAGGGGAGGGAGGGGAGGGGTGCAACAAGGCAAGTTAGAGTCTCCTTAGTAAAGCAATAGAGTCCTGAATTAGGACTAAATGAAATATAAAGTTTTAAATGTCTTAAATAGCGTTTGGGAATAATTTCTTCAAGCATAAAAGTTTCTATTACTTCTGCATTAAGCACACATTTAGGAAACATAGGTTTTTTTCCCCTTTGAAAAGTTACTGTTGGCTTCTTAATAGCAGTTGGCTTATATATTATTATTTCTCTACCTACTGTAAAAGAGTAATTTTTCTTATTCTAAAAAGAAAGTATATTTGAACCAAGAGTATAATTGTTGGTTTGGTCATAACTCTTGGCAGTTACTGAGGCATTTATACTCAGTGCCTGAGACATTTTTCTAATCATCATTCTCATCTATATCCTCTGCAATTCTTAGTCCACCAAGGCTGTGTTGTGGATTTATCTTCAGTGATACTAATATCTCTATGTATAGCTTAAGTCATGTAACATATATTTTTTATAGTTGTGAAGATTAGAAATTGTATGGGAGGAAAGTTTCCTTTTATTAACCCCTTATGGATATTACTTCTGAGGCTCTCTATTGATATGACTATTTTATTAGTTAGAAAATTGTAACATTACAGCTTTATAACAAATAGCTCTTTGGAATCATAAAATGGAAATAAAAGAAATCTCTCCCTTGCCACTTTTTTGTTTTAGTGAATTTATTTTGATGGAAAGGATGATAAAACAAAGTTTTCTTGGAGGTGGAGGTCTCTGCTTTTATTTTAAGTATACAATTAATTAGTTTGGTTTAAAAGTGCAATGATTATTCTTTAGAAGAGTCTAGATTGATCACAGAAGACAGAATGATGCAATGGTTCAGAGTTCAGAAGAGCTAAGTTTCCAATCTGTCTTCAAAACTTACTATATTATATTGGGGAAAGTAATAGCCTTTATGAGTGCCAATCTCCTGAAAAATAAGACTGAAAGAATAACTTCTGCCTTGAAGGTTTTTATGAGGTTTGGAGTGATGTTAATGTCATATGGTCTATAATCATCTAGCATAACTCAAATAATATATATCCATATATTAGCTTAAATGGCGGGAATGTGGCCTATGTGAAAACACAAAATGATTAGATAATTTCTTCATTGAAATTCTCCCAGTTGCTTTTAACAATGATCTTTTTTTCACATTATTGAAATACTGCAAGTTGAAAGGAATGCATCCATTATGGTAAACAGAAGGAGACTTAACAGATTGTGATACTATGTGCAAAATATTTTAAATAAAGATTACTAATTAATCCTGATAAGATTCCTGATCAAAATTATTAACAGCTATTTTTGTGTTGTGAAGCCTTGAAGTCACCAAAAATTAAAAATAAAATATAATTGAATACCTAAAATAAATTTATTTTTCCACATTTATTTCATATTAGAGAATTTAATTTATGAAGGAAGCATATGGTAGTTATATAACTCAGACAAGACAGTGTGATCTTAAAGATGAGAAATAAATAATCAAGTATGGATGGAAAGACCAATAATCCAGGCTGTGATTGGAGGCCATAATAGCATAGTATCTTTTGGATATAGAATGTAGGATATAAGAGAGAAGATTATAGAAGTGAGATGCTATTAGATGATGCATACATCATCCACATAAGAGGATGTTTCTTCTCAGATTTTCACATCAGAAATATCACTCTGACCTGCAACAGGGAGAATGGAATAAAATTGAAGCTGGAGAACACCTGAGAGAAAGACTCAGTAACTCTCCTAAGAGATGATGGAGAATTAGAAAGATGGGGTTGAAAATATAATTAGGGGGTGAAAATGACTAGACTTAGAGTCCTGATGAAAGAAGAAGGATTAGTCCAATTCACTAGGTATGAGAGTTTGGAACCCAGGAGAGAAACCTTAGGTGAAGACATTGTTTCAGAAATCATTGTTGGTGATTTAATGCTGAAATAATAAAACCGTTTTGTTTACTTAGTGCAGCTTTTAAACCTTTTGTTTAAAAGAGAGGACGATTCTCTTCAGGTGCAGTGATTATTCAGTATTATTGATTAAACGATTTTAGAATATTTTGAAATATATTGACAAAAGATTACACCCACTATGATACTTATTTTTATATTGCCAATGTACCTTTGTTTTAGGACTAAATTAGTTTAGATTTCTTCAGTCATATTTTTCCTGTCCTCCCCAAATCCCCACCATACAATCTTAAGAGTTGATATGCTCTCATGCAAAAGAAAAGGTTTTCTTAGAAGAAAAGATAATTATAGTTGTTTTGGCCATTGGGATACATTACATCTATGGATAATGATATATTTTATGGAACAACTTGCTAAGATTACTCATTAATTTTGTACATTGACAACCATTAAAGTTTTATTTATAGTGTTCTAGATAAGAGATAGAGGCTAGGAGATTGTATGTGTGTGTGTGTGTATTGTTTGTTTTACATTTGTTTATTTTACTTAGTATACAAATCAGATAACTTACGGCTTGACTAAATTTTCACAAAAGAGTTGCATCATAAACAACTATGAAATATAATTCTTATTTTTAAACTACACTTGGAAAACACCTACTTTCTGAATGAGATCCCTGCAGTTCTGAATTCCATTAAATAATATTTTTGGAAGTTGTATAGTTTTCTCTCCAGGGAATTATTAAATTGTGAATATCTCTGTTTTATTCTTATTTGAAAAATAAGTTTTAATAATACCTATAATTATCAGGTGTAAAAGCTCTAACTGTTCACATCTATATTTCACAAAATAAGGTGGAAAAGTCAATATTATTGGGTCTAATTGGCCAAAATATTAAGATCTAAAAATGACCCTTTCCCCTTCATTATCTAATTCTTCAGGTTTTTTTCTTGAGCTCAGTTGCTTCTGTTCTTTAGTGAGCACAGCATTTGTGAAACTGATAAGTCTTCCTAATGATGTCAAATCTGTGGCAAATGACCCAGACATTTCAAATAATATTCATGTAAGCTAAGAATAAAAGTAATTTATCCTTCTGTCTGAAACAGGTGCTTCTGGAATGACTTTCAGTAAGCCTTGCTTCAGTTTGATTTCCACAGCTGTGAGAGCATGTCCCAAGCAGGTGACAAATTGTTTATCCACTGAATTAACATTTGTCACTTTAAATAATGCAAACATTTTTCCAGTAGCTCCACACCAATGCATTTAATGACATCCTAGTTTTAGATTGAAAATTATGTAAACAATTCTTTATAATACAGAAGCTACTGAAGCAAACCCAAGGAACGTTTTTTATAATTTTAAGTTTGTCTCTACTCCAGTAATGTAAATCGCAGATGAGAAATGTATTGGTTAATTTTTGTCCAGCAGGTTTTCACACACACAAGGTCAGATATCATTTAGGCTGACTCTTTGTTGTGATTTGAAACGATGATGTTTTTCACTTTATGTTGACTATCACAATCACTCCATGCCTTACTTCTCTGGACATCCCTTGTCTTCCCTGCTGTGGAGCCAAATCACAATGATCTAATATTTAGAAAAGGTGACATTTAAAATTCAGTACACATTTGTGATAGATAAGGCATACATGATTCAATACTGTGTACAGTCAACTAACCTAGCTTTTCAACTTTTAACTCACCCTAAAGTTCTCAATATTCCACGTTTATCCTCTATAGCAGACTCTATCAATGTGTGTTTCTTTATGCACTCAGACTTCACTGTTCTCATACAGGCAGTCAGCTTCTTACTTCGAGCAACTATGACCTTCTGCCTGATTGAGTTTCATGGGCAGAAATGTGTGAGGATGCTGGAAGTGCTGGAGAATTAACACTC
This sequence comes from Chaetophractus vellerosus, assembly GCA_004027955.1. NCBI lineage: Eukaryota > Metazoa > Chordata > Mammalia > Cingulata > Chlamyphoridae > Chaetophractus > Chaetophractus vellerosus. The sequence continues at coordinate 1,711 of PVKH010046561.1, read as the reverse complement.
ACCAACACCTCCCCCCATGGTAACCTTTAAACAATGACTGATGGGCATCTGTAGGTAACTTAATCCAAGTACCTCACCCCTTCATATGAAGTATGTCCTTAGTGTTTGACACATCCCCATTGGGTCAGTACCCCAGCTGCCCACAGCATTGACCTGCTCATTGATGGCCCTGGATTGGATCTTTTCCCTTAACTCTTTAAAAAAAAAAAACTTTATTTTTAAAGCAGCTTAGATTATAGAAAAGTTACATTGAAAATATAGGGGATTCTCATAAAGCCTACCCTTCTCCCTCTCACATTTTCTCTTATGAAGAGCATCTTACATTAGTGTGATACATTTGTTATAACTGATGAACAACTATTGAAGCATTTGTACTAATCATGATCTATAGTTTACATTATGGCTTACACTTTGCACCATACAACTTTATAGCTTCTGTCAAAATGTATCCATCATTGCAAAATTGTGCAGAACTATTCCAATGCCTTAACAATGCCTTATGTTCCAACTGTTCTTCCTTCCCCTTCCCCTCAGAACCTCTGGTAACCACTATCTTTATATCAGTGTTACATGTTCTTCTGTTACTACAATAATAAGCCTATTTTGGTCTGTGGTTGCATTCCTCCTTTATGTTTGTTCATTCATCAATCTTGAACATTTGGGGATGGTGATGCCCATTTTGCTTCAGATTGAGGGGTGCTTAGATTTTATGGGGCAGATGAAAGGAACTATCTTGCTTGCAATTGTAGGTACTCTCTGTTTTGGGAGACTGGACATTGTCCATCGTTATTCTTTATTAATTGTCCTGGGTGAATTCAATGAACTGGAGAGTAAATGTTGGCTGCAACTCTGCTGAATGAGATTCAGGGCTCAACTGGCATATGAACAGACCAAAGATTTAAGTCTTTGGGAAATATATTTAACAGGTATAGTGCTAATTATAGGCTCAAAGAAAAGGGGTAATCATGTATAGAGAAATTATTAATGAATATAAGTGAATCTAACTCTGTTGCATTGGGGAAATAGATTAGCATATATTCCAACATAAAGCCCACTGACAGCGTGCTCATTTCCTTGGGTTTTGGAACTTTCCTATGGTGTCCAGATGTCTCTAGAACCCTTGGGAACACTTCTGTTTGAGAGTTTGTTTATTGTGGCAAGTAGTGAGAACCTCTTGAGATGTATATAAGAATAACTTCTGAAATGACCTCCCTACTCACTTTGGGATCTCTTAGCCATAAAAACTCTTGTGTATTTGGTCAAGGTCTTTTTCCAATTACATCCCTGTTTGGTGCTTGCTATCAATCCCTTAGTGCCAGGGAAGCTCATCCCTGGGAGTCATGTCCCATGCTGGACAATGGAAGGTAATGAGTTTATTTGTTGAGTTTGACATAGAGAGATGCCACATTTGAGTAACAAGGAGGTTTTCAGGAGGTAACTCTTAGGCAATAGATATTGTTAGGCTCGGTTTCAATTTTGCAAGACTAAGGTTCACGAATAGAAGCATTAATATTGAAGGCTAGTAATATTGGTCTATTTTCTTTTATTAGGCACTACCTATATACTGTAGAGATTCTTGTCACTTTATTATAGAATAGACCAGGACTTACCGGGATGGGAATTTAAAATTTTGTTGGTTATTGCATGGGTCTTTACCTACTGAGGTAATAACTATAACTGCATGAACACATTAACTTTCCAGAGAAACATG
>PVKH010046560.1:0-10384 GCA_004027955.1 Chaetophractus vellerosus | reverse complement strand
CTGCAAACCCATCTAGCTCAGGCAGAACAGTCTATTCAACAAATGGTGCTGGAAGAACAGGACATCCATAGCCTAAAGAAAGAAAGAGGACCCCTAACTCATACCTTATACAAAATTTAACTCAAAATGGATCAAATACCTAAACATAAAAGCAAGAACCATAAAGCCCCTAGAAGACAATGTAGGAAAACCTCTTCAAGACCTGGTGGTAGGTGGTGGATTCTTAAAGCTTACACTGAAAGCACAAGCCATGAAAAAGAACATGGATTAAGGGGACCTCATCAAACTTAAATACTTTTGTGATTTAAAGGACTTCATCAAGAACTTGAAAAGGCAGCCCACTTAATGGGAAAAAATGTTTGGAAACTGTGTATCCAATAAGGATTTGATTTCCACCTATATAAAAAGATCATACAGCTCAACAATAAAAGAACAAGCAATCCATTTTTTTTAATGTTTAAGTAGACATTTCTCCAAAGTGGGCAAAATGTTTAAGTTGACATTTCTCCAAAGAGGAAACACAAATGTCCAAAAAGCATAAGAAAAATTTTTTTCTGTACCACTAGCTATTAGGGAAGTGCAAATCAAAACGACAATGAGATATTATCTCACACCCCATACCATTATTAAAATAACCATAAACAATAAGTGCTGGAGAGGATGTGGAGAAATAGGAACACTCATTCACTGTCGTTGGGATTATAAAATGGTGCTGCCTTTGTGGAATTATTTTGGAGATTCCTCAGGAAGTTAATATAGAATTTCATAAGATCCAACAATTCATCTACTAGAAATATACTCAATAGAGCTGAAAACTGTGACTGAACAGACATCTGCACACTGATGTTCATAACAGCACTATTTACAATTGTTAAAAGATGGGAACCATCCAAGTTTCCATGAACCAATGAATGGATAAGCAAAATGTGGTATATATATACAATGGTATACTATGCTGCAGTATGAATAAATGAATTTGGGACACATATGTTAACACGAATGAAACTTGAAAACATTATGCTAAGTGAAGTCATGCCAGACACAAAAGGACAAATATTGCATAGTCTCATTTATATGAACTAAATATGAAGAATATATGCATGGAGTTAAAACAAAGAGTATAAGTTATAAGGAGACCAGAGGAGGGCTGAGAAGGACTACTGCTGCTTAATGTATGTAGAAATTTTAATGAACTTGACTGTAAAAGTGTGGAAATGTATAGAGTATATGGTAACACATTATAGTGAGTAAAAGCTGGTTTATAAATAGGAATGTGGCTGGAAAGGTTAGTCTAGGGATGTAAATGTCAATTGAAAGAAAGCTAGAGAATAATCCAGGGACTGAATAACACAGTGAACCCAGAGGTGGATGAGAATTGTGGTCAGTGATATGGATACAAAAGTGTCTTTCTGTGAGCTAGAGCATATTTACATCACCATGGCAGAGTGGTGGGAATGTGGAGAATCATGGGAAAAATACAATTGGTATGACCTATGGACTGTGGTTAACCCAAAACAGTAATATTCATGCATATATGCCAAAGATGTACTGTATTGATAATGGGGGAGTATATATAACGTGTGCCTAATGTATGCTATGGACTGTTTGGTGGTAATAGCCTAATGGTTATCTCATAATCTGTCACAAATATTCCACCAAAGTGTGTTATGTTGATGAAGGGGTGTTGTATGGGAATTCTACAGATGTTCATGATTGGTTTGTATGTTCACACCTTCTGTACTAAAAATATATTTAAAAAATAATAATAGGGTGGGTTGGGGGAAAATACACCAAAGGCAAGATATGGACTCTAGTTAGTAGCAACATTTTGATGATAATCTTTCATAATTTTTAACAAATGTCTCACAACCATACAAGGTGCTGGTGGTGGCTTGATGTGTGGGACTCCTGTATGATGGTATGCATGTTTGTTTGGTAAATTCACATGGTTTACTACACTCTTATTGTTTATGTATGTTCATGTATGAATGATATACTTCAATAAAATTTTAAAAAGAAACTCATATCTAGGAATCAACTTAAGAATGTAAAGGACTTATACACAGAAAACTACACAACCTTGTTAAGGGAAATCATTGAATAGCTAAATAAATAATATTCCACATACAGGGATTGGTAAACTAAATATCATTAAGATATCTATCTACTAAATTGATGTAGAGATTCAATGAAATCTCAATAAAAGTAACAAAAACATTTTTATTGAACTGTAAAAGGCAATTATCAAATATATTTGGAAGGGTAAGGGGCCCAAAATAGGCAAAACAACATGCAAATGAAAACTGAAATTGGAGGAGTCATGCTACCTGACTTTAAAGCATACTACAAATCTACAGTGTTCAAAATTGCATGGTATTGGTTCATGGATAAGTATACTGACCAATGGAACACAATCAATAGTTCAGATATAGACTCATCATTATTTGGCCAACTCATATTTGGCAAAGCCACCAAGGCCAGTCAACTGGTACAGAATTGTCTGTTCAACAAATGTGGCTTGGTGAACTGGATATCCATACCCAAAGAATTAAAGAGCACCGCTATCTCAAGTCTTATACAAAAATGGAACAAAAACTTAAATATAAGAGCCAAGATTATAAAGCTCCGAGAAAATAATGTAGGGAAGCACCTACAAGACCTGGTAGTAGGAAATGGTTTCATTAACTTTACACCCAAAGAACAAACAAAGAAAGAAAAAATAAATAAATGGGACCTCCTCAATATTAAAAACTTTTGTGCTTCAAAGGCATTTGCCAAGAAAGGGAAAAAACAACCTACTCGAAAGGAGAAAATATCTGGGAACCCTCTATCTGATAAGGGCTTAATATCCAGCATATACATATACCTAATGGCAAAAGGCTGAATGAGTTTCTTCTAAGATTGTGAAAAAATAATGATTTCTGCTTTCCACACCCAAGTCACCATTATATTGGAGGTCCCACAATGCTAAAAAAAAGAAAGGGCATACCTATTGGAAAGATAGAAATAAGACATGCCCTCTTCATAAGTGTCTAGAAGAAAATGTCAAAGAATCAAGAGCAACATAAAAACTCTTAGAACTAACAAGACAAGAGGATACAAGTTTAATATGCAAATCAATCTATCATTTGTACACTCCAGTAATGAACAAATGGAATTTTTTTTTCAAATTTCCATTTACAATACCATGAAAAATTGAAAATATTCAGGTATTAATCTAACAAATTTTCTGGAAGATCTGTAGACAAAAGCCTAGGCAACCCTGGTGAAAGAAATCAAGAAAAATCAAATAAATGTCAAATAAATTCTATTCATGAATTTGAAGACTAATTATTAAGATGTCAATATTTACAACTATCTATACTTTCAGCAAAGTGTTAAACAAAATTTCAACAGCAGTTTTGCATAAATCAGCACAGTATTTCTAATATTTATAGACATAGAATTATCAAGAAATTTTGAATAAGTACAAAGTTGTAGGGCACACACTATTAATTCCATGACTTACCATAAAACAATATTCAACACGGTATGATATTTGGCAAAAGAATATATATTTCAGTGGAAAAGGTAAAGAGTACCAAAATAGACCCTAGATATTATTTGATTTCCTTCATATGATATTCTGGAGTAAGACTGACATATAGAGATCACAAGGAGATCAGTGATTTCCAGAGCTGCTGTTGGAGGTAGAAAGGGCATGGGGGAACATAGTGGGAGGATGGACCAATTCTATAGATTGATTATTGTGTGCTTTTGTCAAAATCTGAAGAACTGTATACTCAAAAGGGTACATTTTACTGTATGTAAAGTACATCTTAATTTTTAAAATGTTAGTGAATCGGTGCCGCTTGTTTTGGCAATGTAGAAAAATTCAGTCTCTTAATTTTTCTGAGGCTAAAACTAAGTAAAATAAAATTATTTCCATTGCTTTTCAAATATGTAAAATAATTTGTCTCAGTTTTGATAATTTTATAATCTATTTTGTGCCATTTCTTGCATTATTACATTCATCTTTTCTTTTCAGGAGATAACAAGCTATTCATTATAAGTATCTAAAATTTCATAACATTGTAGTGTTAAACTGTGCTAATTGTCATGGGCTCAACATTAATTTAATTTTACATGGTAATTGAAAACTGAATATTGTAATGCCTATCATGCTCTATAAGTTACTCAATTATTCAAAAATTTCTATCTCAATTTTCATTCACCATCATCCCACTCTTGCTCAGATGTTAAGAGTATTGAATTGTTCACTCTTGGGTCCCAGTGTCAAATTGCTCTTAAAGGTAGACTTTAGACCAATTTGTTCCTTAGTATTCCAGACTGTAAAATAAAGATTTGTAAAACTGATTTTCATAGAAATTCTAAAACTCAGTGGAAATTACAAATTATATTTAAGTTAAGGCAGTAAGCAGGGAGGAATTAGATTCTCAACACTTGATTCAGGTAAGGTAGATTCATGTTAATCTATATGGCATTTTAATTATATATAAGAAATGGTCCACAGGTGAAATATTTTTGAAAGCCAGCAATCTAAATGTTCGTTTCCACTTCTGTGATTCCTATTGCAAGCATTTAAAAATCAAATTAATGCATGGTCCATTTGAATACATATTTTAGATACAAAATAGAAATAAAGCAAAATGATCCCATATGACCCCAACAGAAAACAAATGAACAACTAACAATGAAATAGTAAGAAATGATTGTATGGAAATCCACAAACTATAATCTTGGTCCTTCTCTTCTCAAGTGATGTGATAGATTGTTGCATGAAGGCATATACCCAATTTCAGTGGCCTCTTCAACATAAATGGAGACCACTCAGCATCTCTGCATGTTCCTCACATAGACTGGGTGGGTAATCAGAAGCACACTGTTGACAGAAACATGAATTAAGTTAGCCATTTTGTATTGATTTGCATTCCAGCAAAGGTAAACTTACAAAATGCCTCTTGGTTCAGAATATTTATAAGAAATACATGGTTTAATCCTTTCTGGCCCCAAGTATGTAAGTTATTCAAAGACCAACATAGCCATTCCTGAGAAAGAGATCTAGCAAATATCTCAGTCAGTGTGATGGGGGTAATTTTGTCCACATTTTGCAGTTCAGATGGGATACACAAGCTAGAGAATCTCCTCACTTGTCATGTCACCTTCCAAAAATAAACTATATCAGCCAAATAATGAGGAAAAGATTGCAAAATGAAAGCCATTACATTAAGTTTGATTATTTTCTGTATTGTCTGTAGGCCTTAGGAAACCTGAAAAAGGAAGGAGAAATGCATGCTTAGTAGTTTAAAAAAGTGTATATAATACAAATCTTCAAGAATTTTGTAATCCACTCAACCCAAAGCCATCTCAATGTGATTTTTATGGTTGGAGAAACCCTCAGCAATCCTAAAGTTGCCAAACATTCTTGTCAATTGTGCATAAATGTTTTAATCTACTTTCAATTTTACTACATTTTTTATAAAATTGGGGACTAGGAAAGATATATGGTTCCTAGAACACATGTTCTTCTTGATGAAGCAGTACTTTTTTTCTTTAACATAACAAAAAATATATAGGTAGGGTAGGAATGTTTATAAATTACAAATCTGTTGAAAATAAGAAAGGTGCTTAGAAATATGCTTAGATTATGAGTTACAGCTCAGTGCTATGTAAAGCAAAGACTTGTATGCTTAATCTCTCTACTAGGTGACCAGGCAATTAAATGCACAAAGGAGTGAAGGAGACTATGCTTACCTTAGTGAAAGCACTTTCTGCACTGGGGAAACCATGCCTCCTATTCAACTTCTGCCAAAAGCAAGGAAAATCATGACAGTGTCACACTTTGGGAAACAGTAGTAAACTATAAAGTTATTTCCAATGGGGCAATAAGACAAACACACTAGTTTTTCAATCAATCTCTTTGATTTGAGGGCACTGGAAATATTCTTTGCTCCATACCATGTAAATTTAGACAATCAGCTCATTATCAGAATTTTATACTAGGATACAAATATGCTTCAACACAAAATTATTATCAAAGATGTTTGAGGTTGTAGAAATCTACTAATACAAGTCAAATAATCCTTTGAATGATATGCTATTGAGCTACCATTTGTTTTCAATTAGGGACTTTTAGTTGTGGATGCTTGATCCTGTGCAGTATCAAATTCCATTCCCATGAATAATGTGAGTTGAATGGAGGGTAGAGACTGATAATTAATCTTGAGTATAGGCAAAAAGGGAATATGTGAATGCCTAGCAACTAAGATTATTAAGCCTCTACATTTTTAGATCTCTATTTCTACCAGGATTCCTGCGGTCCCAAGAACTTGCCATACTGGAATTACATATTTGAGGAAATTAGTGTAAAAGCTGAGAGATCAATTTGTCTAAACTAACTTGAATCTTTCCTGCTCTCTCCCAGAAAGAGGAAGAAAGTGTGAACCAGGAAATTTTGAATATAGCTGCCTGCAGTTGGAATGGGAAGACTAGAAAGAGAAATAATTCTGTCCAGTGGAAAATGCAGGGCACTGTATACTAGAGGTCTGAGCAGATGGAATAGACACATATGCAAGATATGAGAAAAGCCTAATTCCACAAGCAGGACTCATTAAAGGGGTAGTTAAAATGCAGATGGCATCCCAGGTAAGAAGTTAGCATGAGAAGAGGGAAATTAACAGAGGTGATGGAGTGTCTTGTAGGGCAAAGCTAAATGCACTTTGTGAGAACCCAGGTATAGGTGATAATTGGAGATTATGACAGGCAAGCCAGCATTAGACAGGCACATGGGATATCTCTTTTTGCTGCAGGAACCCAGCCACTGTGCTGTACTCACCATAAGATTCTAGTACAAGAGCACATAAACTAGAAGAGCAAATTATGAGTAAGACCTAGAGTAGGTATCAGCAAACATTTTCTATAAACGGCCAGGTAGTAAATAGTTTAGGCTTTATAGGCCATGCAGTCTCTGTCTCAACTACTCAACTCTGCTGTTGTGCCACAAAACCATAGACAGTGCATACATAAATGGGTGTAGATGTGTTCCCCAAAAACATTATTCACAAAAACAGGATGACCCCTCTCATAAAGGGTCTTGGAAGTGCTTGGCAGGTTATAGAACAGGACATCAATTATAAGGGAATAAGAATCTGATACATGATAGGAGTGGCTGTGTCTCAGGAAAACATCCCAGTTATCATGATTGTGGCATCAGATCAAGGCTGGCATAGCAACAAGGGTGGCATTATAGTCCCAGAATATTGGCCTGTAGCAACTGAAAACATTCTGGCCTATGGTCACATGGGTTTCAGAGTTTGGGACACTCCTGGGTCTATAGCTCTTCAAAGCCAGAAGCCATTGAGTTAGGAGGAAGAAGCATTGTGAACCTGACAAGGTCTGGTAAAAATAGCCTGAGATAGCTCTCTGAATTCTCCAAATTGCTCTTTGTCCAGATATAAGATTTGTCCTTAGGAAAGCACAGTGTTATCACTGGAAGCAATAAAAGGGCTAAAATCCCAAGTATCCTGATTTCAAATCCTGTAATCTATCTTTTTAATCACTGTGCTGAACTATAAAATGGGAACAATATTAGTCTCTGATTGACCTTTCTCAAAGTGTTCTTATGAAGACTCAATGTAATCATAGATGTGTACACATTTTATAACCTCTGAAGTTCTCTAAATAGTCTGGTTATTATTAAATTTATAATAAGCAATGCCTTGGATTATTTGCAAATTGCTCTCAATCTCCACAATCTTATTAAATAATAAATGTCTCATCTGCTGCAAAATTAAGCTGTATTACACAATTAGACAACAATGTGGTAATTTGATAAACTACATTTGAAGAGTAGGCAGTCTCTTTTAACTAATTCAGTCAATTGGCAAGAACCATAAAGCTTCTAGAACAAAATGTAGGAAAACATCTTCAAGACCTGGTGGTAGATGTTAGATTCTTAAAGGAGATAAGAGGAGGACTGTGATGGACTACTGATATTTAATGTATGTAGAAGTTTTAATTAGCCTTACTGTAAAAGTGTGGAAATGTACAATGTTGATGGTGACACATTATAGTGAGTAAAAGCTGGTTTATAAATGGGGATGTAACTGAAAATGGTAGCTTTGGGATGTAAATGCAAACTGACAGAAAGCTAGAGAATAATCTAGGGACTGAATAGCACAGTAAATCCAGAGGTGGATGAGAATTGTGGTAGATGGCACAGATGCAAGAGTGTCAATTGAGAGCTAGAGCAGATGTACATCACTATTGCAGGGTGGTGGAAATGTGGAGAAGCATGGAAAATGTAACTGAAATAACCTATGGACTGTGGTTTAGGTCAATAATGTACTATTCTTGCATCTATGCCAAAGACGTACTGTGTTGACACTGGGGGAGCATGGAAAAAGTGTGTCAAATATACGCTGTGGACCTGGTAATAATTGGATGATATTATCTCATCACCTGTAAAAAATATTCCACCAGGGTGTGGTGTGTTGATAAAGAGGTGTTGTTTGGGAATTCTGCACATGTGCATGATTGTTTTGTTAAGTTTACAAATTCTGTCATAAAAATATATTTTAAAAATAATAATAGGGTCAGCTGGGGGAAAAATACATCAAATGTAAGAGAAGGACTATAATTAGTAGTAAGATTTTGACAATATTCTTTCATAATTTGTAACAAATATCTCACGACAATGCAAGGTCGTGCATTGACAGATTGTAAGATTACAGGGGAATATTTTGAGAGCTTTTAATGTTTTTAGGCAAAGATGAAAGAACTAAGCCAGCCATTTTTCTTACCTCACAGTACTAAGCAAGCCAGCTTTAATTACCCAAAGCAGATATCTTGTCTACATGCTTGCTGTGCTGTTTAACCTTTAATCCCAGGAGTCCAAGACTCCCAATTTGTCAGCTGGTTTCACTTTTATGGAGAGGCAAAAGATGGCACCATGACCAAGCTTGAGATTTATCTATTTCCCAACTTAATAGATTTCTGTATGTTTTTTACTTATTAGTAGGAGAATAAAAAAGATAATCATGGGAAATTAATTAAAACTAACCAACATGGATACTTAGCCTTGGTGCATTGACTTGCAAGCCCAGCTTCTGCCCCAACTGACAAATTGAGTCTGATATATCTTCATAGTCATCAGGAAAATACTGCAATATGCATGTACACATAGATCCCAAATCAGTTGCATTTTTCCACTCCTGTACTTGTCTGTCAGACTTCCCAGAATGAAGCTTCATCTTCAGTCTGGTTATGACTGTAAACTTTTCTGTAAGAAGGTATACTTCACTGCCACTGCACTAAAACACAAATGCATTTGTAACAAACAAAACTTAGTCATAAGTTGTTCAGACAATGTGTTGTGATTTGAAAAGCACATTTTACAGGCTACTTTAGTAAAAAATATCTCATAACATGCCTCTGCCAGTAACCTACCTTTAATGCACTTTGGTACCTCACTTATTAATTCATTCACTAATCATTCATTGAGCAACTCTTTTGTGAGTTCCTTTGTGTTGCCCACTTTGCTAGATGCTGGGGATATATTATAGCAGAATAGAAGGTTGAGTACATTAATATTTCCATTGTGTGATGAGTGCCTTGTTCAAGGTAAGCACAGAGTTCTATGGGAATGCAAAGGAAAGAGACTTAGGGTAAGAATTCCAGAAAACTAAGTGAGAAGTAACAGTTAGTCAGCAGAAAGTACAGACTAGAGATCCAAGATATTAGATTTGCCTGGTTCAGAATTCAATGAGAGCTAGTCTTGGCAGATTATGCTATCTATAAATGCTCATTTCAGGCTGCTACATTTCTACATAGGTTTTATAGTCTAGATCAGAGTTTTCCAGTAGAATTTTCTGCATAGATATAAAAGTTCTATATCTGCAGTGTATGATACAGTAGCCACTAGCCACATGTGGCTATTAGAGCAGTTGAAATGTAGCTGGTGCCACTAAGGAATTAGATTTCTAATTTTAATTAATTTAAATCTAATCATAAATTGCTACATGTGTTTAGTGGTTACCATATTGGATAGCACATGTCTAGATAGTGTGCATGTAAAGATGAGGAAAATGCAATATATATGGTGATGGGGAAGTTAAGAACACACTCAACAGCCATCTCTCGGTCCTTGCCTATCCTCCTCCTTTTCCCTTCATATTTGGTCATGCCCAGGTGTTTGTTACATTTTACCTTGTTTTTGTTTGTATGCAGGGGCTTGGTGTATTTGTATTTTGCAAGAGATCACAGGCAGCTGGGGAAAATGTTAAATCTGAACCAGTCAGAGCTGCTTGTCAGGGCACAAAGGTTGCTCAATGACAATCTCAGGAGTGTGTAAAAGATAAGCAATCAATGAAGATGTCCCTCATCT
>PVKH010046559.1:0-10378 GCA_004027955.1 Chaetophractus vellerosus | reverse complement strand
CTACACATGGCTCTTCTGTCTTTCTATTTGAACCTATAATTAGTACTAGATTTGGTAGGTGTATGTCCAAGAGACTTAAATCTTTGTGCTGTCCATATGCCACTTGGGCCCTGAATCTCAATGGAGTTGCAACACTTACATTCCAGTTCATTGCTCTCACCCAGGAAAACTAACAAGGAGATGATGATGGACAACCATCATACCAAGGAACCGGAGAGTCTAAAACTGCAAGCAAGAGAGTCCCATCCATTGGCCCTATGGAATTGAAGTCCCCTCTCATTTAGAGTTGGAGTGGACATAACCATCCCATAATCCTCAGGACCGGGATTGGGGAACAAACTATGGATTTACTGGTATTCTACTATAGACTTATAGTGATTCTAGCAATGAAAGAACTTTTAGTGTTGATGTGAAGGCAGTGGCCACTGGAGGTTCTGAGGGCAGGGAGAGGGCAAAAAAGGTATAATACAGGGGCATTTTCAGATCTTGGGAATTATCCTGAATGACATTGCAATGATAGATACAGGCCATTATATATCTTACCATAACCTACAGAATTGGGTGGGAGAGAGTGCAAACTACAATAAACTTTAATCCATGCTTAGTAGCAATGCTCCAAAACATGTTCATCAATTCCAAGGAATGTAGCACACTAATGAGGAATGTTGTTAAGGTGGGAAAGTGTGGGAGATGTGGGGAGCAGGGCATATGGGAATCACCTATACTTTTTTTTCCCCTATACTTTTTATGTAATATTTATGTAATCTAAATATCTTTAAAAAAAGAAAAAAAATTTAAAAAATTTTAAACAATGAACCATAAGGTAAACTGTTTACTATAGTTAATAGTACAATTATAAAAATGTAATTTTATCAACTGTAACAAATGTAGAATACAAATTATGCATTAATAGGATAGTACATAGAAACACTATTTTATGCATTGTTTTTCTGTAAACCCACAACTTCTCCAATAAAAACGTATATATGCAAAAAAGTAATTTTATTAAAATAATACTGCTAATATTATCATTTATTGAGCACTCAGCTATGTAGTTTGAATACATTTTATCCTCAAAGCAGCTCTATCAGCCACATTTTACAGATGAGAAAACTTGGCTATCACATTCTCTTCCTATCAACAGAGCTTCTTGTACATAGTTCAGTAAATGTTTTATAAATTAATAAATAGACTTAAAGAGGGTAAGTCATTTTTCTGAGGTTATGACACATGATTATAATACCAAGTTAAGGTGATTCCAGAATATAAGCTTTTAAAACTAGTAAAAAAAGACATATTAATATCTCAAAATGAACAGCATGAGTGAATGGAAGGTCCATTCCATGTTAACTGAATATATTTCATCAGAACATTTTTAATTACAAAGGATTCTTTGAATCCTTTTGGAGAGTCACCATGAATGTTCCTGACTGTAAGAGCATAGGAAATGACCATAATTGGCTGAAAGACCAAACTCCACATGGAGACTAGGCTTGCATGACAAGCAACCAAACTGTACATTACATTGAAAGCAAGTTCAAAGCTAGATATCATTTGCATGATGAGTGGAATATCAATCAAAACAAATGCCAAAGACTACAATATGATGAAAATAAAAGAGAAGAATATTTCATGAGAAGGCCAGTGCCAAAGAAGATGAAAGGTGAAAAAGATCCCAAAGAGAGAGAAATTTGAGGAAGACCCTCATCAGTATTAAGTTCTACATGGGCTCCAGTCCTCTTATATATGTAACAGTAAGGAATTTACTTAATATAATCACCTAAGATAATAATAAAAACTAATTCTGAGATTAAGAATGAGCCAAAATGTGGATGTGGATTCATACTATATAACATATTTTACCAGGGCCTTCAGTTTATTTGTTCTAAGTCTTCCTCCCTGAAGTTTCCCCTACAAAATATAACATGAACCTTTGATTTTGACAATATAATATGCATTAATTATTTGACTTAATTTGTTCAGAGCATAACTGGCTTTTAATTTGAAATATTCTTGATTTTGGAGGAAGAAAAATTAAAGGATTAAATCATAAGAAAATAAAATGACATTATTCTTCAAAATAATATAGTAAAAATTTAGTAAGCTATTTTGAACTCAGATTGCATATGAAGTGATACATTAACAGCTTTAGCATATGTGTAGACCTAATAGGTTATAAAAACAAATATTTTGGGGGCCTGGCTAGATAGCTCAGTGGATAAAGAGCACGCTGGGGTACCACATGGGAGGCCCCGGGCTTGGTTCCCGGGGACCTCTCCGAGCAGGCAGTCGGCCTTGAGAAAGGCAAGCCACCGTGTGCGGGGCAGAGCCACCATGGGCAAGGCAAAAAGCCACCATAGGCAGGGCGGAGCCCCCACGGGCATGGCAAAGTCACCCATGAAAAGCAGAGCTGCCGCCTGTGAACCGCGGAAGCCCAGCAGCCCGCAAAAATCATGGAGGACTGCTGCCCGCAAAACATGGAGCGGAGCTGTCCATGAAAATGGAATGGAGCCACCCTGGAATGGAGCGAGCCACCGCCGCGGAGGGCCAACTCGGCGCGGCGCTGCAAAGACGGAGGGAGACAAGAAGCAGACATAGAAAAAAACAGAAGAATGGACACACAGCAAGAGCAAGCAGAAAGGGGGGGATATGTAATAAATAAAAATTATATATATATATATTGGCCAAAATTTAGAAAATAGACATAAATTATTATAAAAGGTATAACTATATGCAATTTAAGTTCATTACAAGAATTAAGTTTATCTTTCTTTCAGAATGATTAAAATCAATGAATCCAAATATTGTCACTTCAGTATGACTGGAGTTTCATGAATATTTCTAAAAATAATAATATCTGTGCATGAAGCTTTTAGTTTGGTGGGTAGTAGGCAGAATAATGGCCCCCAAATATGTCTATGGCCTAATCCCCAGCACCTGTGAATATATTACCTTATATGGCAAAAGGAATACTGCAGATAAGTAAAATATAATGTGGAAGGGGCAGTCTGAATGAGGCCTCTCATCCTTCCCTGTGACCCAAAAATATGCCCTGTGCTCAGGAGTAGATATGTTAGTCTGGCTCCTGAAATGAGATTAATATGGATTCACTTCTTTCTCAAGAATTCTTGGAGATAAAAGACATCCCAGAGCAGATGTTACCCTGATGGAACATTCTTCCTTTTTTTCCCAGAGCATTATGTAAACACTCACTGGAAACTGCTCAGGAAAATATGTTCATTATTTTATAGCAACTGGTCCAACCCTGTGGTTACATCTCTTCTTGATGGGGAGGGAGCCAGGTCCCTCACTTACAGTATATGAGATGTTTGTACGTGGACCATCTGCCTGCACTGGCTGTGGAGTGGTACCCATCAACCATGGGGGACAAATTCCCACTAGTGAAGCTAACCTTGCTTTGCCTTTTCTCTTTGTGAGTAAATGTTGCTATACTAGCACCTATATAAATCATGTATTTCCTTGGTGACCCCAACACTTGCAGAAATCTCTGCTATCTTCCATGTGGTGAGACTCCTACTTACATGTGGTAATAAATGGTTACTCCAACAGTTTGTGTGCCAATAAAGTGTTCCATGCCATGATGGAGACATAAGGATACATCAATTAATCCCAGGGTGCTGCCAGATCTCTGAGGAGTAATGGGCTGACTAAGGTGCTGTTCTTCCTTTTGCCACATGATGTAAACATTTTCCAAGTAAATAGTGACAAAATGGTGTGTGGATGGGCCAGAAGGTGGGTCCTAAGGAGAATAGGGAAATTATACCCTGGCTGCTGGCCACCTGCATACTCTCATGCCACCTGCTGAAATCCATGGTGCTCAAGGGTTTCAAATGACTCCCAAGGGGAATTAGGGACACTGTCAAAGGAACTCCACTGAACTAAAGCTGTTCCCATGTCCAAAGTTAACTTAATCAACAGAACCACCTTGGCATTACTAAAAATGGAACTGTAAAAATGAGATATTTTCCAGAAAGTGAAATACATTAGTTAAAAGACAGATATTGGCAAAAGACAGGGGACTTTCAGGTGGCTTGTTAATTCATCTGTTCAATGAGGGGACAATGCAGACACAGATGTATCCTGAGGAAGCTAACCACTGACCCTCTGCTAGAATGTATTTTGCCTGCATGATACAGGAAAACCAGCATGACAGGGACAGTGTCAAAACCATGCCACACTTAATCTGGGAGGGTAGGAGTATTAAAACAATATTGCCAACAGTAGGGAACTTTCCAAAAAAGTAAAATTCTCTAGAAGACTGTTCATGAGGCCACAACTTCAGATAAAGGAAAGACATGAGGTTATATCCTCTCACTGCTGGATAGGACATGGATGAGATGATCCTGTTTTGGACAACATTGGATGCATTAATAAAACAAGGGACTGCCAAAGGGAAGATCCCTATATCCATTCTATTGTCCCGAGAGACAGTAGTGGGTGAAGTGGTAGAAAAGATGCACCACAGTAACTTGCTTTGAGGTGTAGTCAGCAGAATGCCATCAGTCTTTTTCACTGAGATAGCCAGTACGTAGAAGCCCAGCAATGGGAAGCTGTGCCAGAAGGGCCATAAAGGGAACACAAAATATTACAAAGGCAAGACAAAGGAAGTGATAGGGTTAGCTCACCCACAGGACAATGTGACTTTCCATGACAACAGATCTTACAATGATGAAAGATATAATGTTAATTTTTAAAAATTTTATATTCAAAATTTTAAAATTCCATATTTCATTCAATATTTTAAAAACCATCATTGATATATCAATTTCTTATTAAATGTATTCAGCCATTTGTTGGAGTCAATTTTGAAGATGTTTTGGATGACAGAAGGGCTACAACTGTGGCATGAGAGGATCATTGGTTTGTGGTGTCAGAGATGGGAGATGCATGGGAGGAGGTTCATCTGGGGCATTCCTAATAAGGCATATGCATGTGTTCAAGTGTTCATTGGACATTGTCACAGTGGGTGAAGATCCACACAGTAACCAAAGAAATATCAATTTCCCATCCTGGAGAGCTCTGCCACATTCTCTAATGGGGCAGCAAGAATCTCCTTAGTACAGGGGCAGTGACTACTGAAGGAGAATGGACCATTGATGGGCCTTTGATTGTGATGACTGGACTTATGTTACTTTTGAAATTCAAACTTAGCTTAGTATTATGGGGTGTCTAAGTGTTACCTCCTGAGAGTCTCCTTGTTGTTCAAATGTGACCTCTCTCTAAGCCAAACTCAGCATAAAAATGTGTTATCTTCCCCCCAGCATGGGACATGACTCCCAGGGATGAGCCTCCCTGGCACCAAGGGATTACTACCAGGAAACAATTGGCAATGCAACTAGAGAAAAATCTTGCCATAAAGGGGGAAATGGTAGAGACAAATGAGTTTTATGGCTAAGAGACTTCAAAGTGAGTCAGGAGGTCATTTCAGAGGAGGTCTGTCTCAGCAGAAACTCATTGACTGCCAAAGTAAATATTATCTCAAATAGTGGGGCTTCTGAAGGCTCTGGAGACATCCAGACACTATGGGCAGGGCAGTTAGCACAGGAGTTTGGCACCCTGCCAGTGGGCCCTACTTTGGAATTTATGCTCTTTAGTGTGAAAGAGTTGGATTCAGTTGTGTTTACCCTACTCATGGCTCTGCTTCCCCTCTATTTGAACTTATACTTAGTACTAGAGTTGATAATTATATGTCCAAGAGACTTAAATCTTTGGGCTGTCCATGTGCCAGTTGGGCCCTGAATCTCAACAGACTTGCAACCCGTACTCTCCAGTTCATTGGACTCACCTAGGACAACTAACAAGGTGATGATGACTGACAGCAAACATCTCAATGAACAGAGAGAGTTTGCAAATGCAAGCAAAATAGTCCCATCTATCTGCCCCATGGTATCTACACCTCCTCTCAATTAGAGAGGGAGTGAGTATCACCATCCTAGAATCCTCATTATTGGCAAATGAATGATGGACTAAAGTAGACTTACAGTTGTTTTATTGTAGACTTGTGATCCTAGCAATGGAAGAACTTTTATCATGGTTGTGGTAGTAGTGGCCACTGGATATTCTGAAGGGAGGGAGAGGGAAAAATAGGCATAATTTGGGGGCATTTTCAGGACTTGGGAATTATCCTGAATGACATTGCAATGACAGATACAGGCCAATGTATATCTTGTAAGAACTTACAAAAATATGTGGGAAAGAGTATAAACTACAACATAAAATATAATCATCACTTAGTGGCAGTGCTCCAAGATGTGTTCATAAATTGTGGCAAATGTACCATACTAATAAACATTGTTATTGATGTGGGAAATGTGGGGGGCTAGGATACAGGGCATGTGGGCATTTCCCTATATTTTTTGTGTAACATATGTAATCTAATTTTCTTTTAAAAAAAAAACAGGAATGTATATATGTATTAAAAAAAAGAAAATCAGGGGATAAACAAAGTAGAAATCTATGGTATCCCTACAGAGAAAGTGCCAATGTTATGGAGCAAAAGTCCATCCATCTAAGTAAGAGATTAAGCCATCTTACAAGCCATAAAAGAGAAGAGGAAGAGGGCTCACAGGACCTGGAGATTCTTAGAATACTGCAGAGCTGCCCAAGAAGCCCCAGATGCAACCCAGGAAAGAGGAACACAGGGGTTGCTAAGGCTTCTTTATGCACAGATTAGGATTGTGAGGAAGACTTTGACTATGTAAGTTGGTTAGGAAGGATGCTCCCCATTGCCTGTGCCCTGAGCTTACTACCTTTAAGCTCACAACATCTTTAATAAAAAGGTAAAAATTAAAAAAAATAATTTTAGAAAAAGAATGTTGAGGGATGGAGCCAAGACTCTGGTTCCCACCATGGATCAGAAGCCCTGTTTCTCCATTATGGTGAATGAAGAAAGGGAGGAAATGCAAACCTTCATGGTTTTTTTAGATACAGGTGCCAAAGTGACAAAAATCCCAGGCCTCTGTGGGGAAATCAATACAGTGGATGACAAAAGTCATTCCTTCTGATGATATGGCTTGATTCATGGAGGAACTTGCAAATCTAAAATGAAATGAGTTTTGTCATAGGCAAGAACTATCATAGACACATACTCTGGATATGGGACAGGAATTTTTACACATAATGTGGCAGCTGGAGCCACTGTTGTAGCTGTGGAGAAACACGTCTGCAAAGTTACCAGATTCCAGTTAGATCTAGGTGTCTCATTAAAGCACAAATTACCCAGGTATAGGCACACATTCACCCATCAAGGATGGATGATGAAATGAGAGGACACTGGAGTGGATATATCGAATAACAACTACATAAACATCATCAGGAAAAACAACTTTCTAGGTAGTGACTCCCCCTAAAGGTATTTGTGCAATGAACACTGCAGTATAAGGAAAACACAGCACTGGAATCTCTTTTGGGAAATATTATACCTTAAAAGTGGAAGGCCAGGGAGTTATCTGTGGGCTAGAAACATGAAATCCCAATCTCAATATTCCCAAATTCTCCTTCTACTCTCCCACTTGAATACACTCCACAGGGTTCAGGGCTGTAGTGGTATGCAGTGTTATTATCAGAAAGGCTCCCTGATTCCAAATTGGAAGTGATACAGGTCCCTTCCTCTTGAAAACTGGACATTCTGAAAATTGACATCCTGAAAATTGAATACTCACTATGCCTTCAATGTACTTTCATATGCCTGTTTGCTGTGATCTCTATATTCTTGCTGGAAAAATCCTTTTGACAATAAGATATTGAGGTATGGAATGACACACTGACAGATTCTGGATTCTTGGGATTTCTCTAGCAAATGAACCCAAAGTTCTCCTTGACTGATGCATTTTATTTTACTTAACTAGTTTCATTTTTAATTCCTTTCTAAATTTTGATGAGAATATTAAATGGTATTTTAAAAAGAGGAATATTTATGTACCATAAGTCTGTACATTTAAAGTGTGTTTATTTATCAAGTTTGTTTTCATCCTTGCCATAAACATATATATTATAATACTAGCATAATAGTTGAGTAATAACTTTGTGTTCTAAATGTGTGAGCTAACATTCAAAGTTATTTTCTATTTGATTCAAATATTTGTTTATAGAATTGCAAAAAATAGGATGTAGTCAACATATTAGATATTCAGCAATGATATTTGTTGCTTACATTATGCAAATACTTATCTATTGAATTCAATTCAATTCATAACTTTTTTGCAAAATTCACCATTCACTATGCTCCTGTCGCTTTTTAATTCTACATTGATATTGTAAATAATTTCAATAGTGATTCTTATTCAAGATTCTCCATTCTTTGATGAATTTTGTGATAAAGGGTCCATATAAAGTATTTTTTCCACTCTGAATTTTATTATGTGGAATACAGCTAAGATTTTCCTAAATTGATTTTATGGTTGTTGTTTCCTCAGCCTAAGAATAGTAATGCTAAAGGATGAGTGATCGCTGAAGTCCTGCCTTCATTCATGACACCAATAAGAGTTTAAGACTGTGAATTCTCACTTACTGAACAAGTGTTGCTTTATGAATAAATGGTTTTGCATGACTTTTTTCACGATTTCCATTTCCATCATGAATTATCTAGCACCCTCTCAAGGGGCTTCATCCTCTGGTAAAGACTTGTCTCTATCAATTGGAGCAGTAGAAGATTCTTCCGCTTTCACAACCTTTTTATTATGTGTTCTCTCAAGTTTCATATCATCACCATCTACTAAAACCTTTACTACATTTATATTTATTGTCTCCAATATGAATTGGCTTAAATTGATGAAATAGAATAACTAAACACCCTATCATATTGATTGTAAACAGTGTTTCTTCAGTGAGTGAATTCTCTAATATGTTTAAAGGTTAACTCAAGGGCTGAAATCTCTTCCATTTTCAAAACATTTTTAGTGTGATTTCTCTCTTGTCATCTAAGGCCAGAACATTGACTGAAGCCTTTCACATATATGCCATTCATAGTGTTTCTCTCCAGTTTGAATTCTGTCATATTGTCTAGGGTTACAAAAAAAAGCTAAGGTTTCCCCACATATGATATTCTTAAAGTAGCTCTCCAGTGTGAGATTTCTCATGTCATGTAAAGCTAAAACAATGAGTGAAGCCTTTCCCACAAAGATGAAATTTATAGGGTTTCTCTTCAGTGTGAATTTTCTCTCCAGTGTGAATTTTTTCCTGTCATGTAGTGAGAATGATTATTGAAGGCTTTACCACATACATGGCATTCACACTGTTTCTCTCCAGTGTGAATTTTCTCATATACCCTAAGGAATAAAGGCTTTCCCACAAATTTAACATTCATAAGGATTCTCTCCATGTGAGTTCTCCCATGTTGTCTCCGGGCAACACATTGAGAGAAGGCTTTCCCACATAGATGATATTCATAAGGTTTCTTTCCAGTGAGAATTCTCTCATGTTGTGTCAGATTAGGAAAACAAGTAAAGGCTTTACCATATAGATGGCATTCATATGGTTTCTTTCTGAAGTGTGTTCCACTGCAATGTGTAAGACCAGAGTTTTGAACAAAGGATTAATCAATTAGATAACACTCACATGATTTACTTCTAGTGTGAATTTGCTTTTGTTGTTTTAAAGATGACTAGTTCCTGAGGGCTTTTCCAAACAGATTGCTTAAGTAGGGTTTTTTTTTTCTGTGTGACTAAACATATATTGAGTCTCTCTGGATCTGTGAGTAAAACCTTCTGGCAATTTACTGCATGTAATACCATGCTTTGTGTATGAGATATCTGTTTCTGGGATGTAAATGACAGACTATAAAGTGTTTGTCCATATATATCCAATCATATACATGGAAATTCTAGGTTAATCACTCAATGACTGGCTGCAATTAAAATTTTCTCATAGACCATGGTTAGTAGCAATGCTTCAATATTTCTTCATCAATTGTAGCAAATGAACTACACTAATGAAATATGTTAATAATATGGGAAAATTTTGGAGGTGTTGGGGTATATGGGAATCCTATATATATATATATATGTAAATTAATTGAAGTATATCACGCATACATAAATCTATGTAAATAATAATTGCATAGTAATACTTGTGAACTTACAAAACAAACATACATTACTTCATAAAGGACTCTCATACCTCACCCTACCACCAATACCTTGCATTGTTGTTAAAAAATTTAACTATTGATTATAAAGCATACTCAAAATATTACTATTGCATTAGCCAAAGGAGTGCTAATGCAAAGTACCAGAAATTGGTTAGTCTTTTTAAAGGATATTTATTTGGGGTAGAAGTCCACAGTTACCAGGCCATAGGCATAAGTTTCTTTATAAGATCCTTGATTAGTTTCTGGGAGAAGTTGGCTGTCCAAAGAAGA
>PVKH010046558.1:0-10381 GCA_004027955.1 Chaetophractus vellerosus | reverse complement strand
GGTTCCTTTGTTCCCGGTGCTGCATTTCTCTCTGGGCTTAGCTTCTGTTTCCTTCACGAGTTCAGCTGAAGACTATGAGACTCTCTGCGTTGTGTCTCTCCACAAGGCCAGCTGTAGCCTATCCGGCGATCGGCTCACTCCAACATCAGAACTGCTTTTCAAATCTCCTTCTCCAAATCTCCTCTCTGCTTCTCTCCAATCTCTGCTTCTACTTGAGACCACCCCCACTGAGGGGTGGGGCTCAACGTCTCACTGACATGGCGATTAACGCCCTACTCATAACTTAATCATGCCCAGATGAACAGATGAGCTTACAAACATAATCTAATTTATATTTTTGGAATTCATAATTAATTCAAACTCAAACCATTACAGTAACACTTTAAATGGTACTTGACAGCAATATCTTACTGAATACAGCCTTAATAATTATCATTTTCTCTGATTTTCCCCTACCTACAGCAGCACAGAGGTCAGCTGGAGGTCACAACATAACAAGCTTAGAATAACCACGTGAAAGATTCCACTTGGACAGCATAGGTCTGCTGTGCTTAAAAGAAAAATTTCTATCTTATTCATGTTTATTCTAAAAATATAAATCCTTGTAATAGGATAAATGCTAAACTCATTTAAGTACATAGAAAAAGTTGCAAAGAGCTTACAATTATCTCAATAGAGATTGAAAAAGCATTGTATGGTGGCAACATTTTTTTCATATTTAATAGAGTAGTAAAAAGTATAGACTGTTATTACTAACTTCCTGAGTTTGAATTCTGTCTTTCATTTTTAAAATTGTTTAACCTTGGAAAAGTTACTTGAGTGTTCAGTGTCTCAGTTTTCCCACCTGAAAAATAGAACTAATTATAGTATCACTACCTCATAAGTTATTGTGATGATTAAATTTTTCACGTGTTCTTTTGTGTCTGGCTTATTTCATTCAACATTATGTCTTCAAGGTTTATCCATGTGGTTGCATGATTCAGAACTTCATTCCTTTTTATGGCTGAATAATATTTCAAAAATGATGGAAATGTTTTGTTAATGGATAGTGGTGATGGTAGAACAATATTGTGATTGTAAGTAACAGCACTGAAATACATATTTGAATACGGTTAAAATGGAAAATGTTTGGTTGTATATATGGTCATAGATTAAAAATTCAAAAAAACATGAAACTGAACTATACAAATGGTGAACCTTAAGTTAAACCATAGACTATAGTTAATAGTGTAATTAAAAAATGTGCTTTCATCAATTGTAACAAATGTTCCCCACCAATGCAAGGTGTTAACAATAGGGTGGTATATGGGAATCATGTATTTTATGCTTGATTGTTGTCTAAGCCCACAACTTCTCTAATAAAAAAATGAGGTAAAATAATGCTGTGTTTAAAAGTGTCTATTTATTGGGGTAAATAATGTCTATAAAATAACTATTATTATTATTAATATAAAATTGGTATTTTTTAATAAAAGTAGTGACTTGGAATATTTCTTTATTAATAAAATAGAAAAAATATATTTTAAATCAAGAATTCCTTTCTTATTTATTTGGGAAGTTTTATGGGTTGAATTGTGTCCCCCAAAAAGACATACTGAAGTCCTAACCCTCAATACCTAAGATTGTGACCTTATTTGGAAATATGATCATTGCAGATGGGATTAGTGAAGATGATGTCATTCTGGAGTAGGGTAGACCCTTAATTCAAAATGAGTGGTGTCCTCATAAGAAAAGGAGAGGCACAGAAACAGAGATAAACAGGGAGAGAAGATCATGTAAAGTTGGAAGCAGAAACTGGAGTTATGTAGCTATAAGCCATTAAACACCAAGGATTGCTAACCACTGCCGGAAGCTAGGAAGAAGCAAAGAAAGTTTTCTTCCCTAGAGCTTTCAGGGAGAGCATGGTTCTGCTGACACCTGGATTTTAGACTTCTAGCCTCCAGAACACAGAGAGAATAAATTTATGCTGTTTTAGCCACCCAGTTTGGGGTCCTTTTTTTTCACAAAAGCCTTAAAAAAATAATATAGGAGGCATTCTGCCTAAAACAAGAGAGAATGCTATTAAGATCACTCCAATTTATCAAAATTAGTAGTACTATTTGGTATAAATATAGGAAAGGAACATAGTCATAAACAAATAAAAATATAGGAAAGAAATTAAATGCAAATTTATTTAAAACAACATACTTTATAGCCTGAAAATTAACAAAAAGTAAAAATAAAAAGAGACAAAAATATACCTTGATATATTGCATGATATAAATTTTATCCTCAGAAGTCCATATCACAATGTACAAATAAGAAAAGCTAGAGAATACAAAGTGGAAATGAGCTATTTTTATTTTAGCAGCCAAAAATCTATTAAATAGTTGACTGTAATATAACCTAAAACATAACACAGTTTTCCAAAAAAAAAATTGTGTCATTAGAGTAAATTCATATGCAAAAATGAAGAAAGACCATTCTCATTAACACAAATAAAAGTCCTTTTAGGTTTTTTAGTAGATTTAATGTAATATCAAAGTAAAAACAGAAGATTTTTAAACTTAATAAATGGATACTGTATGTTATCTAGAAAAAAATTAGGAAAGCATAATAAAAGATACATGAATATTTTAAATTGTAATAATGGTGTGGACTGCTTTACCAAAATTCAAAACTTACTAACAATTATCATGATATAAATATATAGCATTGATTTAAATCAGAAAACTGCACTAATTGAACATAATGCAAATTTCAAAAATAGATTCAGCAAATAGCTGATTATATGGCTATTAAGTATTTCAGATTGTCCTAAAGTTAGATGTAATTTGTACTCTCCCAAGAGTGTATGAAAATGTATATCTCCATAGTCTCCATGATACTTAATATTAACCCTTTTTAAAAATAAAATTATATTGAAGCATATCATTCATACATGAACATACATAAACAATAAGTGTATAGTAACATTTGTGAATTTACAAAACAAACATGCATATTATCACACAAAGCTCCATACATCTCCCCACCACCACCACCTTGCATTGTTGGGGAACATTTTACAAAATATGAAGGAGCATCATCAAAAATATTACTGCTAACTATATTACATTGGTGTATTTTTCTCCAACTCACCCAATTATTAACACCCCGTATTAGTATTATATATGTGCTATCATTCATGAGAAAACGTTCTCATATTTGCCCATCTTCCACCACTGGATTCCCTGTGTTATAGAGTCCCATGCTTTGTACAATGCATTCAAAGTGTACACTCAGTGGCTCTCATTTTCATCAGAGTTGTGCTGTCATCACCTCAGTCAATTTTAGAACATTTTCATTACTCCAAAAGGAAAAAAATCCCATACCCTCTTATACCCCCTTTTTGTTGTCCCTTAGTATCAAAATAACACTTTTTGCCTTTGCTGTAAAATATTACAATATTGCTGTTATTATCATCTGTAAGTTATATACATTGTATTTTTTTAAATAGCAAACTGATAAATAAAAATACCTCATTTTTTAAAAGTTGCATTTAAATTTTTACTATTGACCCAATTTCCTATTGATGAAATTTTTTAAAATATATTTTTGGACACTTCATTTCTTCTTTTGTGAAATGCCTGCTACCATCATTTGCCCATTTACTTACTAGGTTTAATTATTTCTCTTATTGATATTTATGACACCTTTCTTTCATAAATATTGCAAATTTATATACATAATTTATTTCTTATTAATTTCAATTAATTTTTATAAAATATTTCAAATACATAGAAATATATGGAGAGTGGAATAATAAATGCCATATATTATGAGGAGGCTCTGTGACAGGGCCAGGCAGCTGTGCAAACTGCACTGCCACTTGGGCCATATGATCCAGCAGATCCAATGGTGCTGGAAGTGTCAATGGCAAATAGAGATGCTGTCTGGAGCCTTTGACAGGCTCTTATAGGAGAGTCACAACATAGACCTTTAAGACTTTGGAGCAAAGCTTTGCCATCCTCTGCAGATAACTACTCTTCTTTCGAGAAACAGCTTTTGGCCTGCTACTGGGCCTTAGTAGAGACTGAACGATTAACCATGGGCCACCAAGTTACCATGAAACCTGAGTTGCTTATCATGAGCTGGGTGTTGTCTGACCCACCAAACCATAAGCTTGGATGTGCACAGTAGCACTCCATCATAAAATGGAAGTGGTATATATGAAATAGAGCTTGAGCGGGTCCAGAAGGCATAAGTAAGTTACATGAGGAAGTGGTCCAAATGCCTATGGCCTTACTCCTGCCACATTACCTTCTCTTTCCTAGCCCACAGCTGTGGCCATTGGCGAGGTCCTTACAATCAGTTGACTGTGGAAGAGAAAACTCAGACCTGGTTTACAGATGGTTCTGTGCGGTATGCAGGTGCCATCCGAAAGTGGACAGCTGTAGTATTGCAGTCCCTTTCTGGGATGTTTGTGAAGGACAGTGGGGAGTGCAAATCCTCCCAGTGGGCAGAACTTTGAGCAGTAAACCTGGTTGTTCATTTTGCTTGGAAGGAGAAATGGTCAGAGCTGTGTTTATACACTGATCCATGGGCTGTGGCCAGTGATTTGACTGGATGGTCAGGGACTTGAAGGAACATGATTAGAAAATTGGTGACAAAGAGGTGTGGGGAAGAGGTATGTGGATAGACCTTTCTGAGTGGGCAAAAATCATGAAAATGTTTGTGTTCCACATGAAGGCTCACCAGAGGGTTACTTCAGCAGATTTTAATAATTAAGTGGATAAGATGATCTGTTCTGTGGATACGAGCCAGTTTCTTTCCTCAGCTACTCCTGTCATTGTACAATGGACTCATGAATAAAGTGGCCATGGTGGTTGGGATGGAAGTTATGCATGGTCTTAGCAACATGAACTTCCACCCACCAAGGCTGACCTGGCTATAGCCAAGGCTGAGAGCCCAATCTGCCAGCAGCAAAGACCCACACTCAGTTCCAGATATGGCACCATTCCCCAAGGTGATCAGCCTGCTACCTGGTGGCAGGTTGATTACATTGGCTCCCTTCCATAATGGAAGGGCAGGGATTTGTTCTAACCAGAATTACACACATTCCAGATATGGGTTTGCCTTCCCTGCATGCAATTCTTCTGCCAAAACTACCATCCATGGACTTACAAAATGCCTTATCCACTCTCATGGTTTTCCACACAGCATTGCTTCTGATCTAGGAACCCACATCACAGCCAATGCTGTTTGGGAATGGGTGCATGCTCATGGAATTCACTGGTCTTACCATGTTCCCCATGATTCTGAAGAAGCTAGATTGATAGAGTGGTCGAATGGCCCTTTGAAGACTCACCTATGGTGCCAGCTAGGTGGCAATACCTTTAAGGGCTGGGGCAATTTTCTCCAGGAGACTATGTATGCTTTAAATCAGCACCCACACTATGGTGCTATTTCTATCATAGCCAAGAATCAAAGAATCAAGGGGTGGAAGTGGGAGTGGCACCACTTGCTATTACCTCTAGTGATCCCTAGAAAAATGTTTGCTTCCTTTCCCTCCAACCTTATGTTATGCTGATCTGCAGGTCTCAGTTCCAAAAGGAGGAGTGCTTCTACCAGGGAACACAACAATGATTCCATTGAATTGAAGTTAAGACTGCCACCTGGCCACTTTGGGCTCCTTGTGCCTCTGAATCAACAGCTAAAGAAGGGAATTACTGTTCTGGCTGGGGTGATTGATCCTGACTATCAAGGGGAAATAGGACTCCAACTGCTGCATAATGGAAGTAAAAGAGAGTTTGCCTGGAATACAGTGTAACACAGGAGATCCCCGAGGGCAGGGGTTCTTAACCTTTCTTGTTCCAGGGATGCATTTGCCAGTCAGGTGAAAACCATGGACCCTTTACTAAGTCTACACTATATTGTGTATTATTTAATAAATATATCACACCCATACCAACATGTCCCCACAAGAATAATGTTTGTTTTGAATTGCATTTCAAGCTCATGGACCCTTTGCTAAGAACTTCTGCTCTAGGGTGTCTCTTAGTACTACCATGTCCTGTGATTAAAGTCAATGGAAAATTGCAACAACCCAATCCAGGCAGGACTAACAAGGGTCCAGAAACTTCAGGAATGAAGGTTTGGGTCACCCTACCAAGCAAAGAACCATGGCCAGCTAAGGTGATTGATAAAGGTGGCTCCAGAACATGTCTGCAGGGCAAGCCTTTGGAAAAGGTGGGACTGCTGCTCTGTGGGCAGGAGAAGAAGCCGTGGTTCCATAGATGACTCTCAGACCTTGGTCTACAGCCTGAGGGTAATTTTGAGCCAAGACTCCTTGCATATAACTGATTTTGATGAGACTTGTATTTAAGAGGATTGGTATGGGGAAGAAACAAGCAAAGGCACAGAGGAGGAAAGTGTTGTTTTTTCTCAAGGCATAACAAATTCGGCAATAGGCTGGAGCCAATGATTTTTTTTAAAAATTCTATTATTTCCTTATTTTTTTATTAGTCTAAATTTTTTTTCCTTCATTCTAAAATTTATTTGGGACAGTTTACAAATTACATACATTTAATGCAATGTTTTTAAATTAGTAAAGTATGATAATGAAAAATATTTAGAATTTTAAGGCATCAGGGAGAAATATAATATCAAAATGCAGGTCATTAAAGTCTTATATAAGGATTAAAATTGAGTTGTACTTGACTTTTAGATTTCTACTGGCTAAAGCAAATGGGGGAAATTAATGAATTTTAAGATTCCTATGGCCTAAAAGATGCGAGCATTTTAGGAAATGAAACAATTTTCAGAAAACCGAGGTCTGGGGAAAATTTTCTCCCAGAGGTTCTCATACAGAAATACTGAGTGATATAGTTGTCTCCATCATCAAATAGCATCCCCAAAATAAATGCAATAATGATTATCCTATGACTTCTTATAGTGTCCCTCCTTGAAAATGGAAAGCATAATTTCAAAGTAAAATTCAGTGAAAGTGATCCAGGTGGGGGCATGCTAAAAGTAGGATGCAAGTATACAAATCACTGATTTAGTCCTTAATTTGAGAATAAAATCTTGGCTCTCTAGCAGGCATTGCTAGATAAATCCTGGTTGCTATTCAAAAAGAATCAGTGGGACTTCTGGCCAACTGGAAGACAAATATCCCAGGAAAAGCTACATAAGTTAAATGAACAAATACAGTGCACACCAAACCAAATGCTTTTATGAAGTGAATTTGGCTAACAAGGCTGACAGTTTGCAACCTCCAAAGATAAATGAATCCGTTGACGAATTCCACGTGTATGCTGTCTTGTTCACTGCTGCATTACTAGCTCTTAGTAGTGTCTGGCATCTAGTAAATGTTCATTAAGTATCTGTGGAATAAATGAATAAATGAATGAAGTAAACCTCTACACATTTTATTTTCCACAATCTGTCTTTTTCAAACAGTTGAGCAGCATAGAGAGGTTCTATGCTCTATCAAGGACCTGAAACATAAATCTCTTTTTTTCTATTAAGAGCAGACACATATAAATTTAAAAAAAAGAGTTGATATACTTTTTAAAAATTAAGCAACCTAATCAAGATCTAGAACTCTTCCCCAGAAGAAACAGCCCCAGTATTTAAGCCTTTGTTCTCACCTATAAAATATCTGAACTTCCTTGTAAAGTTGTTTTGAAGCTAAAATGAGAAAATGAAACTAATGGGTTTATAGGATGTCAAACTCCACACATTTGTAAATATTTGATGCAATTTTTTAGGTTCCTTCCAAATGTTACCACCACCTAACCCCACTGTTTGTTGTCTACACTGTACTTCTGAAACTTTGCTCTAATCTGTTACCTCCACTCAATGCTAAATGCTATGTGACTTCAGGTCCATTTAACTGGGCTATTGTAATAACCCTTTGTCCTTCTTGCTGTTTTCCCTGTCTCTGGTTCTTAAACTTGGGTTCATGCTCCATAACATAAAGGAGTGGTGAAGTCCACACAGTCTTGATTGAAATGCTGATTCCACCATTTATTTGCTGTGCAATCTTAAACTAGTTTCATTACCCTAATTCGGTTTCAGAATTCTCATGTGTAAAATGGGAATAATAATAATAAAAATATCTACCATATTTGGGTTGTTGCAGAGTTTAAAAGAGATAATCTATGGAAGGTGTACAATGTTTGGTACATAGAAAATAATACATGTTGATTACTTTTATCATCATTATTCTACAAGAATGTACTATCTAAAATTGAAATCTGGTCCTGACTACCCTTACTGAAAACTTACAGTGATTCCCAGAAGCTCAAATCTGCATAGTAGACTATAGAATTCTCCTTATAACCTGCCTCAAATTTCCCCTTTGTACACTCATCAGCCACCATCCCTACCTGCCTCACGTTATAATCTGACTGGTCATTTCTGGGTTCAGTTCTCCAAGTAGACTATATTCTTTCAAGTCTCTAGACTTTGGCACATGCTGTTCCTTCTTTCTAGAATGCCCTTCCTTCCTGGCTATGGTGAGCTTTCTCCTCCTTCAAGTTTCTCTTACTCTGTAAACCATCTCTACCTCTCCCTGTTAGAATTAACCACCCTCCTTTTACCATATGAACTATCTACAGTTATATTAAACTTACTTATATTTGTGTCTTTATCCCAGATTCATCTGTGAATTTCTCCAGGTCAAGAACCATTTTTATATCAACTCTAGGTCCCAGAATGCCTAGAACATAGCAAAGATTTAATGTATACCATTAAAAAAAAATGGACCCACACCTAGCCGAGTGTCTCCTGCTTATCATGTGCTCAGTAACATTTGTCTAACTGAATTGACTGAATTTAATTTAATTCAAACACCACCCACTCCTGCTCCTTCAGAACCCCAACCTACTGGGCCTTTCAGAGCTGCTAATATGAGCTAACAGGCTGCAATTTAAGAAAAAGAAAAGTGGGACGCGACAGGTAGTCCTAGAAAAAGGAATTCCTACCCAAAGCTGCTACTTCTACTTCATCTGTTGCTCACCTCACCTCCCATCTGGGGAGAAATACAGGGGAGGAGTGAAAAAAGATAGGGAAGAGAGTGGAAAAGCTGGCCAACTCCCCCACCCCTTCCTCTCCCACAGAGAAGGATTACACTAAGCCAGGTCCCAGGATGCCTCCCACTGGGAATTGATTTTGGAGTCTTCAAACACTTCCTGAGTTTCCTCTGCCCCTTTCCATCTCCCTCATGCACCCCATCCCAGCCACAGGCGACTTGAGAACTGCCCACCCCAGATTCCCAGCTCCCAGTTTCAGTACTACCGTGATTGTCAATGAAAGATGCAAAACTTAGGCAGAGTCTGTCTGGCTCTTGGGAGCGGCCGGATTAAAAACAAACAAACAAACAAAACAGAAACAAACAACAAACAACACACACACACAAAACCCACGCTGAGGGCAGAAAGGAAAAAAAGGAAATGAACATAGCAACCTCCAATACATCAAGAAACACATGGACTTAGGGTCCCGTGCATGGAAACGGTGGGTTGTTTCCACCGCCCGGAGGACGCGGAACACCCAAACAGGAACTTTAAGGGATTGAAATCTGTTGCCTGTTCCACTAGGAATACTGTTTGCAAGGCACAAGGTGTCTTTTGGTAGTGAGCACCCTCTGCGCATGCGCAGGTCCATTCGGGAATTACTGCCCTGCCGCTGACTAAGTTGCATTCCTGGAATCTTCGCAGAAAAGACAATTCTTTAATCAGAGTTAGTAATGTGGACAGTACAAAATCGAGAGAGTTTAGGGCTTCTTTCTTTCCCTGTGATGATTGCTATGGTCTGCTGTGCACACAGGTGAGCTGCTGTTGTTGAATATCTTTTTTTTTTTTTCTTGTTATTTTTCTTTTTACGTGCCTTCTGGATCATGTGTCTTGTTATTTGGGGTAGGTGTGCCTGTCTATTTTTATGTCTGCTCGCAGTTTGTACTGATTCTGAATACGGTCCCTACTTCTTCCTTTCAGCGCCAATGAGCCCAGCAACATGTCATATGTGAAAGAGACAGTGGACAGATTGCTCAAAGGATATGACATTCGCTTGCGGCCGGACTTTGGAGGTAATGCTTCATCTTTTATCAACCTGTAACCCATCTCTAGTCTCCAGTTTTCCTTTCTGTCAAAGATAAATGCTTTTTGTTTTTTTAAAGCATTTCATTTTCGTAAGCGTGCACTACGCCCTGGACACACACACACACGCACACCGGACACCCAGGCGCAGGTGGATGAAGCCCCAGGCAGAGCCGACCTTCCCCCGGCTCGACACACCCTCTGCATAGTCACTGCATCACGAGTGTGCCCACACCTGTTTTCCCAGGCAGTTCTCTGCAAGGGGTGGGGGTGGGGGAGCCCGTTCAGAATGTAGCGGTCGCAGGGAAGCCCCCCCC
>PVKH010046557.1:0-10385 GCA_004027955.1 Chaetophractus vellerosus | reverse complement strand
GGTGGTAGGATGGGGAGGGTAGGTAGGACTATCCATGGAATGGAGGGGGGGTTGGGGGGAGGGAGCAGGTCAACATTGGGGATTGGTGGGTATGTGGTTGAAATTACAATGTTGGGAATGATCTTTTGGTGATAGGGCAAGGAGGGTCACTGTTTTAGGGCATTGAATGTGGGAGGCATTCAGGACAAAGCATACCTGGGGCAGGCATCTAGGGAGTGTGTGTGTGCATCTTGACATAGTGTGTTAAATAAATGGGTGGAGACCCACACACTGAGTGGGAAGGTGTTGGGCTCCCATCCTGGGGAGGCCTCAAATAGTGGGGCAGAAGCCTATTGAAAGCATGGGAGGTGCCCAGCAGGAAGACAGAACAATGTGTCAAGCTCTCAATGTTGTTGCAAGTAAATATGAATCTGGTCCTGCAAGGAGTAAAGCCTGGTGGTTGCCATGGGTCCTGTGGGGAGGGGGAGGGAGGAATAGACTAGATGGAACAGGCAGTATTTTGGAGGTGATGGAAGTGATCTACATGATCTTGCAATGATGGATACAGGCCATGTTAAGTGTTATAAACAAAATTTATAAAAGTGTATGGTCCAAAATGTAAACCATAATGTAAACCATTGACCATGGTTGGTAGCTATGTTTCAATATTTATACATCAGTTATAACAAATGTACCATCCACATATAAAATCTTATTAATAGGGGAAGGGGAAAAGGGGGAGGATGTTGGGTGTATGGGAGTCCCCTATATTCTATACATGACTTTGCTGTAACCTAAAACTTCTTTGAAGACAAAATGCAAAAAGTAAGACACTGAGGGAATAAATGGAAGAAAATATAACTGTACACACGGCATAACAGATCTTACAGTTGTACTTAGGTACACACATCTGTGGAAGTGGAGACACAATTGCATGAAATACTTAAATAAACCACATAGTTTAAACAGCTAAGGCCTTCCTCAAGACCCTGGTTTGATCACTTTGATTTCAGTTGGGTCAAATTATGCGTGCCTGGGCTTAGGAGTATACTAGGAGGTAGGCAGTTGGATCTTTACTCATTATAGCCTCCCTTGTGGACTTTTTTCTCTCAAGCATTTTTTTTTTAAAGATTTATTTATTTTATTACATATCTCCCCTTCCCCCCCGTTGCGGCGACGCGCCGAGACTTGGTCACTGCGCAGGCGCGGCTTTCCCCGCTTGTGGGCGGCCTCTGCTTCCATCACGGCCCGCTCCAGTTCGCGGGTGGCTGGCTGTGCTCGATTTGCAGGCGACCTGCCCTGCCCATGGCAGCTTTTGCCTGTCCGTGGCAGCTTTTTGCCCTGCCCACGGCGGCTCCGGCCCGCCTATGGCGGCTTGCCATTCTCAAGGCGGTCTGCCCGTTAGGAGAGGTCCCCGGGAACCGAACCCAGGGCCTCCCATGTGGTTTCCCAGCGAGCTCTTTATCCACTGAGCTATCTAGCCGGGCCCTCTCAAGCATTTTTAATGTGTGTCCCAGCCCCTAGTGAGACAGCAAATGATTTATTTATGTCTGGGGTGACATAAAAATAATGATCAGGGAAAATCTGACATCACGACCATCTATGACCCCTCATAGATGGTCATGATGTCAGACCTTAGGCAGTAAGTCAAATGGACTCAACACCTTACATTTGACCACAACTCTCAATGGCTGAGAGCCAGATCAAACTGGGAGAAATTGTTAAATAAATTAAGTCAACCCTAGATGGAGTTCTTCATGCTAAGCCCTACATCAGCAAACTGAAGCTTAATTAGTTCTTATCTCTTGTAAAGGGTCCTTTCCCCAGATCCTGAACCATAATGACCTGCTGTAATTTGCCAGGTTCTTTCTCCTCTTCCTTCTGCAGGAATATTGATCTGTTCTGTTTGTTTTTGTGCAGATATTTGTGCCCAGCTCCTATGATTTGTTTAAATTCTCTTCCTCACTCACTGACCCATTTTCCTTATGCTTTTCATTTCTGGGACTCTCCAGTCTAGCAGTGTTTCCATTTAGCTATCCCCCTTCATTTCTCTCTTTAAGGCATTTCTGCCAAAGGTTTCTTCCCTGACAGGTTTTCCTGCCTCTGAGAGTCAGACAGGGTCATTCCAAAAAGATGATGAACCCCAGAAAAGTCTGGTCAGCATTTAGGGAATTCCACCCACAGTAACTGGATTAAGTGAGTGCACCTTTCAACCACCGCCATTCTGCTGTGGTCTTACTCCCAACACCCCCTCCCCCCCAAAAAAAAAACGAGAGCACTTTTTGTTTTCAGGATTCCTCAGAAGCTTGTTTTCAGCCCTGGATCTCTGTGCCTGGATATGTGTGGGGTTCCAACTTAAAATCTGTTTCCCCAGTGAGAGTGATCCAGGCTGCCTGCTGCCTCTGGGTGGGTAGGGACTCACAGAGAAAACTACATGGCAAAGAAGAGAGTTGGAGATTTTGAGCTGGAGCCCCAGGAAGTAAGCACAAAGGAGAAGAACACAGAGGACTAGAGATGACTCCTTAGACATGGCAGGGTCCCATGAAGAGAGATGAGCTGTTCACCTGACAGTTTGCAGCTGCAGAGACCAGAGCTCTGAGCAGCTGAGCCTGGAGAGAAACAAGCCCCAGGAGAGAGATGAGATTTATCCTAAGCTACAGCTGATATTGGAAGAAGCTGGGACCACAGAACCTTGAAAGGAAGAAGGTTGGATGTCAGCAGCTATCTTGCTCAAACACATGGCAACAGACTTTGGTGATGGAAGTAACTTATTCTTTATGGCCTGGTAACTGTAAGCATCTACCTCCAATAAATACCTTTTATAAAAGCCAACTGATATCTGGTATTTTGCACCAGCCCCCCTTTGGCCAACTAATACAGTTGTCTAATTGCTCAAGCTAGCAAAATATTGATTAAAAGCAGAAATAGTGGACATCCTTGTATTTTTCCCCAATCTCATTGGGAAAAAATGATCTTTCACTATTCAATACAATGTTAGTCATGGGCTTTTCATATATGCCATTAATCATATTGAGAAAGTTTAATTCTATTGCTATGTTTCAGAGAGTTGTTATCATGAAGGGATGTTGTATTTTGTCAAATGCCTTTTCTGGATCAATTGAGATAATCAAGTCATTTTGTATATTCAATTTATTAATGTGGTATATTACATTGATTGATATTCCTATGTTGAAGCACCCTGCCATACCTGTTATAAAACCCATATGATGAGGGAGTGGATGTGGCTCAAGTGATTGAGTGCAGTCTTCCCTCATGGGAGGTCCTGGGTTTGGTCCCCAGTGCCTCCTAAAAACAAAAACAAACAAGTAAACAAATGAAAACTCCAACTCAAGGGAGTCAATGTGTCTCAGTGGTTGAGCACTGGCTTCCCACATATGAGGTCCTGGGTTCAATCCCTGGTCCTTGTACCTCAAAAAATATATGATCATGGTGTATGATTTTAATGTGCTTTTGAATTCAGTTAGGAAACATTTTGTTGAAGATTTTTGCATCTATATTCATTAGAGATGTTGGAATATAATTTTCTTTTTTCATAATATCTCTATTTGTCTTTAGTATTAAAGTGATATTGGCTTCAGAGGCTGAGCTTGGTAGCATTCTTTCTTCTTCAATATTTTGGAAGAGGTTGAGCAAGATTAGTATTAGATAATCTTTGAATGATTGGTAGAACTCACCTGTGAAGCCATCTTGTCTTGGGTCTTTCATTTTGGGCAAGTTTCTGATGACTATTTCATTTTTTTTAACTTGTAGTTGGCTTGTTCCAATCTTCAATTTCTTCTAGGGTCAGTGTGGGTTGTTCAAGTGTTTCTAGGAATTTGTCCATTCCATCAATGTTGTCAAATCTGTTGGCATACAGTTGTTAATGATATCCTCTTATGATATTTTATTTTCTTCTCAGTCAGTGTTAAAGAACCCTTTCTCATTTCTGATTTTATTTATTTGCATCTTCTCTCATATTTTCTTTGTTTAAACTAGCTAAGGATTTTTTTTTTTGCTGATCTTCTCAAAGAACCAACTTTTTGTTCTTTTAATTCTCCCTTTTGTCTATTTTTACTATCCATTTTATTTATTCTGGCTCTAATATTTATTGTTTCTTTTCTTATGCTTGCTATTGGTTTGGTTTGTAGTTCCTTTTCTAGTTCCTACAGATGTACTGTCAGGTCTTTGACTTTAGCTCTTCTTTTTCAAAGTAAGCATTGAAAGCTACAAATTTCATTCTCTGTACTTTCCTAATTTTTTTAAGGTGGTACTTGGGATTTGATGCAGAGACTTGTACATGGGTAGCAGATGCCCAACCACTTGAGCTACATTTGCTTCCCCAACATATGTTTTGTCTGTTTTCATTCATCTTGAGATATTTATTGATTTTGCTTTAAATTTCTACCTTGAATTGCTGATTGAGTGAATTGTTTAAACTACATATATTTGTGAATTTTCCCCTTTCTACCTGTTATTAAATTCCAACTTAATTCCATTATGATCAGAGAGAGTTTTTTCTTTAATTTCAATCTTTTAATTTTAATTTATAAAGATCTGACTTATGTTACAACAAAAGGTCTATCCTGGAGAAAGATCAAAGAGAACCTTAGAATAATGTATTTCATGGTGTTTTGAGGTGTAATGTTCTATATATGTTTGTAAGATCTACTCCATTTATCATATTATTCAAACTCTCTGTTTCCTTCATTGTCCTCTGTCCAGATATTCTATCCAATGCTGAGAGTAGTGTATTGAAATCTTCATTATTGTAGAGACATCAATTTCTCTCTTCAGTTTTGCCAGTGTGTGCCTTATGTATTTTGGGAAATCTAAGTTAGGTGCATAAGTATTTATTATTGTTATAGTTCCATTTATTAATACATAGTGACTTCTTCATCCATTACAACAATTTTGCCCTTAAAGTCTATTTTGTCTGATATTAGTATCACTACTCCAGAACTTTTTTGATTTCTATTTGTATGGATTATCTCTTTCCAACCTTTCCCTTCCAGCCTGATTGTGTCCTTGAATCTGTATGAGACTCTTGGGGAGTGGATGTAGCTCAGTGTTTGAGCACTTGCTTCCTATGTACAAAGTCCTAGGTTCAATCTGCAGTACCTAATAAAAAAAACTAAAAAGAATAAAGTAAGTCTTTTGTAGTCAACAGATAGATGAGTCATATTTTTTAATCCATTCTGTCATTCTATGTCTGTTGATTGAGGAGTTCAATAAATCCATTAACATTCAATATTATTACTGTAAAGACATTACTTACCTTGTCCATTTTATCTCTTAACTTTCTTTTGTCCTATGTTACTATTTTCTGTCATTTAACCTCCCAGTTACACTTATTTATTGTCTTCATTAGTACACCCTTCCCCAAGCATCTCATCCTTGTCATTTCCTTTCAGGTTGTAGCATATCCTTTAGTATATTTTGTAGAACCAGTTTCTTGGTGACAGACTCTCAGTTTTTGCTTG
Organism: Chaetophractus vellerosus; assembly: GCA_004027955.1. Lineage (NCBI taxonomy): Eukaryota > Metazoa > Chordata > Mammalia > Cingulata > Chlamyphoridae > Chaetophractus > Chaetophractus vellerosus. Next base: position 4,926 of record PVKH010046557.1, on the reverse strand, counting down.
TCTGTAAAGAGTTTAAACATTTCTGAAGGATAGTTTTCTGGAGACAGAATTCTTGGCTGGCAGTTTTTCTTTCAGTACCTTAAATATATTGTACCACTGTCTTCTTACCTCCAAGTTTCTGATGAGACATCATCAGTTAGACTTATTGAGGCTCCTTTGTAAGTAATATATTGCTTTTCTCTTGCTGCTTTCAGAATCCTCTCTTTTTGTCTGGGATATGACATTCTGAATAGTATAAGTCTCAGAGTAGATCTATTCAAATTTATTCTATTTAGGGTATGTTGTAATTTTTGTTTATTGATATTCATGTCTTTCATAAGGATTGGAAAATTTTCAGTCATAAATTCCTTAAATATTCTTTCTGCTACTTTCCCATTCTATTCTCTTTCTTGGACTCCTATAATACATATGTTTGTGTGTTTTGTGCTGTCATACAATTCCCTGAAACCATGTTCAATTTTTCCATTCTTTTCTCTTTCTGTTCTTCTGTCTTTTCCATATCAGATGCTTTGTCTTCCAATACACTAATTCTGACCTCAACCAAATAAAATCTGCTATTATATGACTCTAATGTATTTTTAATATCATCTATTGTGTCTCTCATTCCCCTAAGTTCTGTACTTTCCTTTACAGGCTTTCAAATTGTTCTTTATGCTCACACAGTGTCATCTTAATATCTTTCATCTCATTAGTCATATTTTCCTTCAATTTCTTGAATTGATTATGGAGATTTATGTGAACATCATTGATTAGTTGTCTTTATTCCTATGTCTCATCTGGATTCTTGATTTGTTCCTTTGGCTTGGCCATATCTTCCTGTTTCTTAGTATGTCTTGTTATATTTTGTTGATAGATAGGCATCTGACTGTGTTGGTGATTTTACTCTGTTCATCAATTTCTTTCTCTTGCCTAGTGGTTTTATTTCACAGCTCTTCTTTGATTTATGGTTCAATTTTTTCTGAAACTTTGTTTCCCTGTTTAAGTTATCAACCAGGGCAGGGATCCACTAATGGCATATAGAATATATCTAAAGTGATTGGGAAAGAAATAGAGGAGACAAGGTTTGCCTTTCTTCACTTTCATAGTGTCATCAGATGGTGCTCTTTGGCAAACCTTTCCACTGTGATGAATCCTTCAATTTCTGTTGAATTCTGAGCCGTAGATTCAAAACTGGCCTTATACTGGTTAAATTCCCTGAACAGAAACCACAGTCAGGACACTTCCACACCCTCCCTTTTCCCTGGGAGCAATATGTCCTTTCCTCTCTTTGTTGGTTGCTCACCTGCAGGTTTAATGAAGGTTATTCCCCTCAAGCATGGGGGATGATTGCCATTCCCAGCTGTGGAGTCAGCAACTCATAGTTTTCTTTGTGGTGCCTTAGTCTCTCCATCCCCAGTCTCTCTTCAATGATGCATGTGACACTCTCCTGTTCTGAAGGTCCCCAAAGTAGCTCCCTGGGATGACTTCTGGTTTTCTCCATGTCAGAGCTACTCTGATGCCATCTTCCCAGAACACTCACCATTGATTCTTGTTGCTGGGTTTTGCCTTTGCCCCAAACCCTAATTTTTCATAATTTGACACCTTTGGGAGGACTTACATCACATAATATTTTTTACAAACCTTCCCCTTGTTCTTTACTGTGGTTAAAGGTGGTCTGTCTCATTTTAATGTTTATGAGGATACTCTATTCATGAGACCCTTCCATAATATCTTTCCTCTAAAATATGGGTTTGCTATTTTGCTTCCATCTGGGCTGGAGGCCAGAATAAGACACACACTCTCCAGGGGCCCATTAAAGACCAATTACCATACAGTCCCCACATCTGTTATGGGACCATTGTTATGCTCCCAAACCTGGTCATATGATTTTAAACCTAATTGCAACAGAGCCCATCTCATCATCTATCTGAGCAACACCTTGGATTTTTGGGAGCTTTTACATTGAGCTACCATTATTTGAGGCTTTAATTGTACTAATCAGGTCCTGGCTCTTGGTCAAATTACAGCAGTATGAACTTGGATAGCTCTGTACTCACAAAGCCCTTTGCTTTAATAGATATTTTCAAGTCAGAATATTGGCCTAATGGTGCCATCAAATTCTAAAAGCAGTTATAAGTCCTGAGCTGTAGGCCTCAGGCCCTGTGTGTTCAGTCTCTTGGGGTAGGGTAGCAGGCCCCTTCTGGGGATGGACCCCAACATTGGCACAGGGCTGTTCCTGCCCCTGTTCCTCCTTTCTCTGGCAGTTGTGCTTTCATTTCCCATCCTGTCATTCTGCCCAGCCATGCTCCAGGTGGGGCCTGGGCTTCAACACATGGAGCTCTAAGCCCAGAGGTGTCTGGAGGTGTTGGGAGGCTTAAGTCCTGCCACTGGTAGTGGCAGGTCTTGGGAGAAGAGGCAGAGGCAACATGTTCTCCTTCAAGTCAACCAGACCCACATTCAGATCCTAATGCCTGTGGCCACCCTTAGATGATGATAAATTTAATTTGGAACCAAAGAATAAAAAAACTGAAGCCAGTACTTTTCCTAGGAGAAATTTTCATAAATGAAGTCAAGTTTGTACAAAAATGCATTGCAACAGACACAAGTCAATATGATTTGTGGAGAATGCTGATATGAAGTAAACTTCAAAATTTCCTTTATTCTTAACACTTTCTAAAAGAACAATCTTACATTATTAACAACATTCTTCATCCAACATGAAAATCACTATATTATACAAACTCAACATTATTCTCTAGCTTCCTTTCAATTGAAATATTACATGCACAGAATACCTGTTTCAGTCACAATTGCCTTTATATATCAGCAGTATTAATTATACTCACTATAATGTATTACCTTCAATGCTATTCATTTCCACACTCTTACAATGAATATGATTAAAAATTCTACTTACGTTAAGCATCAACTCCCATTCTCAAACCATATTCTATTTCCTAGGGGTGTATAAGAGGGAGTGGGATTTTTCTTTGTGTAGCAAGGAAAATCTAAAATTGAGGTGATGACAGAACAATTCTGTGATGAATATGAGAATCACTGAGTGTATGCTTTGAATGGATTTTGCAAGGCATGGGACTGTATAACACAATGAATCATTTGGTGGAAGATGGACTGTGGCTAACTGAACAAATATGAGAACATTGTCTAATGAACTATAAATATATAATACTAATACAGGGTTTCAGTAACCAGGTGGGTTGGGGGAAAAATACATCTAATGGAAGATATTAGCTATAGGTAATAGTAGTGTTTTGATGGTGATCTTTCATAGTTTGTAACAATTGTTTCACAATACTGCAATTTGTTGGTAGTGGGATAATGTATGTGAGCCCGGTATGATGGTATGCATGCTTGTTTTGTAAATGGACAACTTTTACTGTACACTTATTGTTTATGGATGTTCATTTATGAATGATAAGCATCAATTTTTAAAAGTTTTAAAGTTCCCTTTATTCCAGATGATCCAATGTCATTACAGAAATTCTATTACAAGAACCTTCTTCTTGGTGAATATGATGTATATTTGACATTATTAAGCAAATTGCCACAGTAAATGAGCACAAAAATAAGTGGAAAGTCCTAGTCATGAGCAGAAACTGAAATTTTATCCAACAGAATTAATTATTTATTTTAAAGTTTCCAGGATTGTCAGGTTTTGCTTTGACAAATCATGTCCCAAAACTGCCAAAAAGGTAAACTTGCAATAATAGTTCATTATTCCCAGCCAACAGACCTGCAGCTACTCCTTACTTTTGATTGCTTTGGGAAAAATACCACAATTCAGCCAACAAAATAAATGGACTGCCCTCAGGAGGTGGAGGAGGACGTGGTGGAGCTGTTGATGGCAACAGCCAAAAAACACCTCTGTTTGAAACTTACTCAGTTTTGGACAGAAAAATCAAGAGGATAGATGTTTCTGGGTGGAAAGTTTGTTCTATTAATGAGGGTTACACTTGCCTTCCAGAAAACTTTATACTGTCAAGTTCTTTAGCAGACAAAGACCTAAAGTTCTTTTCCCATTCTTTTGTTGGAAGAAGGGTGCTACTCCTGTGATGGAGCCACTCTAATGGCAGCACCTTGGTGAGAGTGTCCCTCATATAGGATGTGTTGTGGCAGTGAAAAAAAGCTCAAAGGATCTGTAATGCAATAATTACAAATCACCCACAGAGAAGTGATGTTTACAAACTGGATCTGAATAAGACCTTGCCTAATATCCAAGAAGTACAGGAAGTATTTGTAATATTAAACTATGTATTAATGAGAATTTTGAAGAAATTTGAGAAATGGCTACCTTCACTGGAAAGTACTAGGTGGTTAGAATATGTAAGGACATTCCTTAAACATTTAGTAGAACTTGTATATATGCTGGAGAGCAAAATTATCTCTGCAATCTTGCAAAAGATTTGAGTTATTTCATAGTTTCTCTTATTCAAGTGTTGCAGGACCCCTATATTAGGACAATTACTGTATTTCACTGTCTGATACAGAATAAGTGGCACATGACTTTCTATCAGTCCCTAGACAGATGCAACCACTTAAAGAGATCAGAGAAAGTCTCCCTTATATTTGCTATTCTTGGGTGCCATATGGCAGCTGTTAGAACAATATCCAGCTGTGTTCAAGTTCTCTGAAACTTCCTTAGTGGTACTGTACAACAGTACCCACATCTCACTGTTCAGCACTTTCCTATTCAACTCTCCTCACAAGTGGGTGAAAAAAAACACAGAATTTGCTATAAGTTGCTACTCTTCTGGAAAATATGGCAGAGCTCTCCAAGATGGGAATTCAGTGCTCTCCCACTTATTGAGTAATTCTTCACCCCGTGACCATGCTCCATGAGCATTTGAACAATTATGTATGCCTTTTATGTATGTTCAGGTGGACTTCCTCCCATGCACCCCCAACCTTGACAACCCCCACCAATGA
>PVKH010046556.1:0-10393 GCA_004027955.1 Chaetophractus vellerosus | reverse complement strand
ACCTGCCCTGCCCGTGGCGGCTTTTGCCTGTCCGTGGCAGCTTTTTGCCCTGCCCACGGCGGCTCCGGCCCGCCCATGGCGGCTTGCCATTCTCAAGGCGGTCTGCCCGCTAGGAGAGGTCCCCGGGAATCGAACCCAGGGCCTCCCATGTGGTTTCCCAGCGAGCTCTTTATCCACTGAGCTATCTAGCCGGGCCCCAGAGTTGGAGTTTAAATAGGAATTCATAAGGCAGACAATACAATACATGGATTTTCATGTTTTGCTTATATGTACTATTTTTCTTTCCATTTTCAGTAATGAACCTGGATGCTGATGATGCTAAGGACAATGTACCACTTTCTTCAAGCTCTCCTCCTGATTTACCAACTGAAACTGAAATTATAAACCCAATTTCTAAAAAGAGTGTGACAGTAAAGAAAACAGCATCAAAAAGTAAGCCTAAATCTTTGAGATGAGTTGATATTGGGATTAACAATTAGGATGCAATTTTTTATCAATTTGCTATTGATACTGAAATTAAACCTTTCCAAATAGAAACAATTGCTTTTAGGTAATTCTAATCAAAATTGGTAGTCAAAAGTTTTAAAATCAGCTTATTTTTCAAAGTACCAGACCTTATCAAACTCATTTCTATGAAAGGGATAGGATTTATAAGTACCTGTGGGGGGAAATGAGGCTTTAATTCTCTAATATATTTCAGCTATATTAGTCTTTTCCTGTGTTATAAATAAGCAGTTAACAGGTTGCTAAAGAAAGTTTATACTAAGAAAAATGTAGTTAAGAGTGGCTATGATGACTGTCTGTTGACTTGCAGGTCAGTCTTCCACCTCCACTGCTGCTACCCAAAAAAGGGCTGCACCAAAAGGAGGAGCCAAGAAGGACCTAGGCATCTCTCAGAAGCCTGTTCCTGCCAAAACCAAGAATCCCCGCAAAAGGAAACCGTCCACTTCTGATGATTCCGACTCTAATTTTGAGAAAATGATTTCTAAAGCAGCCACAAGCAAGGTATTTATGCTAGCCAATCCTTCGCTGTTAGGTGTTTTGCTCTTAATAATTCGGCACTTTTTTTTTTTTTAAGGACTTTAAATCTCATAATCCATTAGCTTTTATTATTTATGGTTTAGTTGTAATGAAGTTAAATATTCCGTTTATTTAGTCAATAGAAAAGTTCCTTTATATTTATTTCTTAACTACTTAATAGAGGGTAGAAAACTCCTTGAATTGTAGTCTGTTGATAAATTCTTACATTAAAATTATGCTGTTAGGTGTTTACATTATGCAAATTCCTTGGACTTTTCTCTTTTAGAAATCCAAAGGGGAGAGTGATGACTTCCAGCTGGACTTAGATTCAGCTGTGGCTCCTCGGGCAAAATCTGGACGGGCCAGGAAACCTATAAAATACCTTGAAGAATCAGATGAAGATGATTTGTTTTAAAATGTGAGGTGGTTATTTTCAAAACCAGCCCAAAACCCAAGACTGGTTTTAAAGTTATCTGAAGCTCTTAATTTCCTCCCCTCTGAATTTAGTTTGGGAGGTATTTTTAATCCAGAACTGTGAAAGTGAAGTGAGTAGAGCCAAGACACCTTTTATGGTTCTATCTAAATAGTGACCTGTCCATTGGCATTGTTTCTTTTCTGCTTTTGTCTATGTTTTGAGTCTGTTTTCTTTTGTCTTTAAAATCTGATTTTAAGTTCTTCCAGACTCAAGAGATAGTTATGTGGTCACTTCTGCATAAAGTAATTTGGTTACTGACCATTAATTAAGTTAAAGCTGGAGCACTTTGATTTAAAAGTGTCTACTCTGCTTCCTTTCCTACTTTCAGTGAATACAAGATAGAGCATGAAGCATGATTCATACTGTTTTATCTTAGTTTATTGGTAAATTTTCATCAGATAGAACTTTATAGTTCTAATGTAAATATTCCCTGCACAGCCTCTTATGTGCTGAATTTTCATTCTAAGCAATGAGAAAGTGCTTGTATTCTTCATATACTTTTGAATATCATCAGAAGCTGAAGAAAAACATCCTAGCTCTATCTGTATAACCCCAACACAGTCAATAGGATGAAGAAAATTAGACTAGTTATGTGACTATGTCAACTCTTGACTTGTGCTCTCTGGCTGCCTCTGAGTCTGAATCTCCCAAGGAACAAACTCCTCGGGAGCCTTGCATCACTGAAGGGTGGGGAACAACATTCTCTCAAGGATCTTACATATTATATTGATGCCATGCTCAGCAGTGAGCTGTTTAAATCCATGTTGGGAAATCTCCATCATTTCAGCATATAAACTTTTTTAAGACCTTTCTGGATTATTATGTATGTGTGACTTGAGTAGTGTTGTCAATGTTTTTGTAAATATTTACTATGTTTTTCTATTTAGCTTAATTCTAATAATTTTGTACTTTAATAAAATGTTCTAAACATTGTAGCCCATTGATTGCCCTTTTTTTCTGAATCACACTCTTTTCCCTCTTCACTTTTTTATTTATTTTTATTCTTTTTTTATTGTTCTTTTTATTCACTTCTTTTTGAGACTCATATTCTGATGGGTCTGACAATCCCTGGCCATGGTGATAGGTCCAAGAGATGGGTAGGGCACATGACCAATTTGAAGCCAATCGGATTTTTCCCTGGGATTTTAAACAATGGACACTAAGAGTTCTTCATCTCCTTCACACTCAAAAGGCTTCAGCCTTCCCTATATCAGTAAATCATCTTAAATATGCATGTATCTTTTTTTTTTCATAATGATAAAAGTGGCATCTCAATTCAGTAGGCAAAGAAAAAATTCCGTAAATTATTTTGGAGCAGCTGGCTAATCATTTGGAGGGGAAAAAAATGTTAGATAAGTCCAACTTTTTCCTCACACCCTATACCAAAATTTAAATATCAAGTAGCCTAGAGATTTAAAATTAAAACTTTGCAAAAGGTACTGAAAGAAAAAAGGTATTATTGTTATGGCTATCTTAACATATTCCCAAGGACAAAAGTCATAAAAAGGTTGATTTTACTGTATAAACTTAAATTTATGATTGCTTCCAAAATGAAAATTAAAGATAATGAAGAAAAAAGCTAAGAAAGTTTTATTTTTTATATCGATGACAAATAATTGACATCCTTAAGAACATTTAAAAGTCAAGATGTTAAAACAGCATAATTTTTTTAATTATTAGGTTTACAGAAAAATCATGCATAAAATACAGAGCTCCCATATACCACCCCATAATTTTTAAATGAACTAAGAAAACGAAAGGTCAGTTCCCTAGAGAAAAGCCACAGGCGAATGAAAGTCTTGAAAGTCATATTCAAAGAAGCAATTGAAAACACAAAATGCCATTTCCCTTATCCTTAAAAGGGATCAAAAGATGAAATCTGGTATATATACATTTACTTACAAAAAAGTGGGAGAAAGAGCATAAGCATATAATAAACCCCTCCTTAGAAAGAAAAAGGTCAGAAATGCTTCCCTTTTAAAAGTGGAGGTTCACTCCAGTTAGTGTTGGCTAACTGAAGGAAAAGACTAAGAATACATTTCCTTTATTCTGTATTCATTGTTCCTTAAGCCTCTGACATTCAAGAAGATAAAAATTCTACTGCCAACTAACTTTCTGGTTATACACGTTTACACCCTTCATAGAATGTGGTTATTTCCTAAGCATATGTAGCATTGATTAAATTACACATTTTATACACTGTATAAAAGAATGGTTATAGAAAAAAAGGATTCAAATTATATTAGTTGATAATTGAACACCAATCTTACTAAGCATTTTTCATATCACATTGCACTGTTCCTGCTGCAATGAAATTTAAGTGATTTCTGGTCACATAGAAAATTATTTAATTTATTAACTTTTTCTTCTAGAGTAATTGATATCTATGTTTGCCTGCCCAGTATCCCTTTCCTCAGTAATTCCACTTCTGGGAAGTTATTCTCAAGTCCGAAGCCCAGAAAAGGTTTTTATGCCAAAAGTGTTTATTGAAGCATTATTTATACTGGTAAAAAATTGGGAACAGCATAAATACCTGACACTAGAGGAAATGATTAAACTTGTACATCTTCACAATAAAGTCATGTCTTCCCAAAACATTCTGTAGCACAGGAAAGTCCTCATTATGTTGGGTGGTGGGTTTGGGGGATACAAAATTCCTGTGTAGGGAAGCAGCTGTGGCTCAATTGGTTGGGCTCCCATTTACCATATGGGAGGCCCCAGGTTCGATTTCCAGGGCCTCCTGGTGAAGGTGAGCTGGGGCAGCAAGATGCCCACCCCAGAACTACTAAGAAACGTTTAACAAGCACACTAAAGTTTGAGAACCACCCTTATATGCATTGGAAGGCCCATTTCAAGTTACAGCAAAATGTCAACTCTTTTTCTCTGCACAATGAGCTTTGCCATTTTTATAGCAAATTTTATATTTTCTTTCACAGTGAAAATAACTATAATTTTTTTCTGGTTATAACGTATGTTCAGAGAAAGGTAGTAAATGACAATAATCAGCTAAGATCTATGGAGGGGGCAGAGGAGTGGAGGGCTATTACATTTTCTATCAAATCTTGTTGAACTGTTTGTCTTTAAAATCATGTGCATGTGTAACTTTGTCAAAAATAAAAACTAATAAAATCTTTTTCCAAAAAAAGTAACATGGATTTCAGTTTTAATCTGATGCTGAATGAATTAGTACCACTCCAGGAAGATGAAGTCCAGAGGAATTAGGGAAAACAAAATGATGAGAAACTGAAGCGATGGGAATTCTTTTGAATTTGCGTGTGGTGTGGTGTGGTGGCTTTGGACTGGGATAGAAGACAGCTTGGCTGTGGCTGTGGGTAGAGCAGGAAGGGAACTGTTGGAATTCTGCTCTTGCCCCTCCTCTACCAAACAGTGTCTGCTCCACACTTGCAGCAACTCAGACCACTGGTCCACGTGTCTTCAGGAATAAAATCAGGCCAGCTCAGAAGCCCTGTGATTGTAAGAAGTTCAGAGAAACAATTGGGAGTTTAATACTCTCTCCATCCCTCTTCCTCCAAAACCCCAAGGCTAGAGATTACAATTTAGGAGTGAATCTTCCTGGGGTCAAAGGGTAAAGCTCTGACTGGAACTGGTTTTTTGGGGGTGAGACTAGGTTTTCTGGTACTGGGGCACTATACACAGGCTGATTCACCTGCCTGCTGAGCTCACAGAAGCTGCAGAGCACTGAGCCCTAAATTTCCCTGTAGACAAGCCTGACAATGTAGCAAATAACCCCAGAGGAGATGGGCTCCAGCCAATGTATCAAGACATTTAGGAAACATAACTTTTCAAGAGCAAAAAAGAATAAAGGATTATAGACTTCACTGAGAAGCAGAACTATTAAATTAGCCAGACCGAAAAATAAATATATATATATAGTGTAGACAAGGGAGTAAAGGGTTTAAGATACAAGAAAAAGGAAAGGTACACACTTGAGACGTGGGTCAGGGTAAGACACACCTGAAAAAATATTTTTAATTAGCAAAAAAATACATAAAAGCTGAGAAAAGATATTGACAATATGAAAGAATAGCAAGAATATATATGTATAAAAGAATATATATAAAAAACACAGACAAAGGAACACAGAATCATCATCACAGTATTCATCTGCAGTTCTCAACGCATCAAAATTGATGCTCTTGGGATGACCATATAGAAGAAGATGATTTTCATTAAAGCATCTTCTGAAAAGCCTGTCGTCTTTTCTGTTTTCTGTTTGGCCCCAGATGCAAAAAGTTCACAAGCTATGCACACCCACCAGCTGATTTACATAAAGTCAGATGGGTTGTAACTCCTGACGATGACATCTCTAAAGCAGGCGGTGAAGTTGTTCTGAAAAACAAAAAATCAGTAAAAACAAGTTGACTTCAGCTGCCTTCAGATGTGAAATTGCTTTTACTGGTCTGATGCACAGCAAGATTTCCAAAGACCTTGATGCTGTTTGTCTGCATAATGCCACCTTTGGTTTGCTGTGAAGGCTACAATTATAAAATGGAGGAGGCAGTGTAGACAGAGAAATTAATCAGAGGACCACAGAAAGGCAATGACACTGCGGAGAATGAGCAGACAAGGGTGAGCCCATTGTCTTGTGCCCCAACTGCATTTATGAGATGACACTGAGCCTCTTGTACCATCATTTTCCAAGTTCTGAAACAGTAGCCATGAGGCAGACAGCAGGACCTTGGCTTGGGCTACAGTTTTTGGTAATAATCTGTGTAGTGGCATTAGACTTCCTCCTGGCACAGTAGATAGTTTTTCAATAATTGTGGAAAATCACAATGAGAAGAGAAATGAATGGAAAATAGTGGCCAATATTCCTGCTAAATGGTACTCTTGTGTTTGAATTGTTGCGATCTCAGTTCTGTGTGTCTTTATGCCAGAAAACTCTACTGTGTAGATTTTCATTACTTTTTTCTCTTTAAAAGAGAAAACTCAAGAGGTCACCTACCAATATAATCTGGAACTGAGCAGTTGTCTCTGCAGCAGTGTGAATCAGAACGTGTACTGTGGTTACTGGGGAGAGGTTTGCATTTTGGAGAAACTATCCATCTATCCATCTGCCTTGAAGAAGCGCCATGGAAACCACCAATGTATCTTTTTCTTATAAATGGAAAAGGGGAGCTTGAAGTGGATGGAAAAATGATTGCATTACCACCCGTATGGTTGTAGAATTCCCAGAGTGCATTCCCAATTTATGGGCTTTGTAATTATCTTTGCTAAACAAGGGTGTCTATGAAAGGACGAATAATGAGAACATAAAAACCTATCTTTGAAAGTTATAAAGTGGAAAATGTACCAATGCAATGGAGAGTTCTGGCAGACATCACATTAAGTGTTCAAACTTAGCATGGTAAAAAAAAAAAAAGGGACAAACTGACATATGTGCCCCTAATGTAATTCAGTGGGAAGTATGCATCACCCACACAGAGTTCTTGCCAAAAGGTTTAACCTTTTGATTAAACTAAATCTAATCGTGAGCAAACAATCTGACAAACTGAGTTATAAAACAAATTCCCACTGAACAGGGTGAGCTTGGTGACTCCTGCTGACAAAGCAGACAGAGCTCAACCACGGGAAAAGAATCAGCCTGGTCCCAAGTCTCAGCGTTAAATCTCTAACCTTGAATCTCAGGCTTGATTTTTTTTTATTTTGTAATTCTCAGTCCATCTGACATGATTAAACTTACCGGGATTAGTTGGGTAGATGACATTACAATTTGTGACTATAAAGACATAAACATAGAAATGATGACATAATCAAACCCGTAGTATTTGTAATTTTGAACTAAATTTAAGGATGTTTCATAATCATCAGTCTAACATGTCTGTATTACATATTTTAAATGACCCTAATGTTCAAGAGAATTCGTTATTAGCCTTGCAATTTCAATTTAAAGGTGTAATTGATTTTTAGATGTGACTTTAATATGAAAGCCTTAAGATAAGGTTTAGACAAACTTGAATTACTACATTTGTAAATTAGGTTTCCAAGAGTTGTTTAAATGCATAGGAACATGTTATTTGTTAGAGTTGCAAGTCTGCCCCATCAGGCATTGGCAGTGTTTGGAAATTTAATTAACCACATTTGTAATTGGTGTTCATTGTTTAGGCAATTTTAAATTCTCAAAATTATAAGATACTTGAATTTTAATCAAAAAGCAAGTGAAAGAGATTAGTCTTATTCTTATACCCAAATTATTTAAAGTATAAATAGAATTTTAAAATTTGTAAATTGAACTTGAAGACCTAAGAGGAAAACAAATAAGCTTTTTTGTTTTGTTTTGTTTTGTTTTGTTTTGTTTTTGTTTTTTCAGGAAGTACCAGGGATTGAACCACCCAGAACCCCGTACATGGGAAGCAGGTGCTCAACCACTGAGCTACATCTGCTCCCCACCAAGTAAGTTTTTAAAAACATTTTTAGAATTTTAATAAGTTGAATGCAAATTCAAACCCAAGGATCTTTGTTTGGTGCACAAAAGGCCCCTTCAAACATTACAAAGTCAAACTGATAGAAGCAGGCCAAATTACTCTGTTTCAGAAGAACGGAAAGGAGGCACGTGATAGAGAGGAGGGCCTGTGTGGGGTGTGGGAGGAGGAGGAGGGGACAAGCTTCCCTGCCCAGGTGGAGTGCTGAGAGACAAGGGTATAATGATGATGTGGAGAAAGCCTTACTCTCTGCCTTCACTACCTCCTCAAAAGATTTTCAGTAGAGACTTGTGTTACTTTTTTCTATTTAATTAACTTTATTGAGGTAGAATTTACATACGTAAAATGCACACATCCATTCTAAGTGTGCAGATTAATGAATTTTTACAAATGTATACTCCTGCATATCCACAATCACAATCAAGATATAAAACAGGGGCCGGCCGTATAGCCCAGTGGATAGGGTGCTGGTATACCACATGGGAGGCCCCGGGTTCGGTTCCCGGGGACCTCTCCTAGCGGGCAGAACGCCTTGAGAAGGGCAAGCCGCCATGGGTGGGCAGAGCCGCTGTGGGCAGGGCAGGTTACCCGCAAACAGAGCGCAGCCAGCCACCCGCGAACTGAAGCGGAGCCGGCCGTGAATGGAAGCAGAAGCCGCCCACAAGCAGGGCAAAGCCGCCTGCGCGGTGAGCAAGAGCAAGCAGAAAGGGGGAGGGGATATGTAATAAATAAAAAATAAATCTTAAAAAAAAAAAAAAAGATATAAAACATTTCCAGCACCCAAAAAGCTCTTACATGTCTCTCCTATCTCTGGCCCCAGACAAACAGTGTGCTCTGATTTCTATCACTATAGATTAATTTTATACTCTAGAACTTCAAATAAATAGAATAGAATCAAACAGTATTTATGCTTTTGTGTCTGGCTTCACCCAGCATAATATTTGTGAAATTTATCCATGTTATTTGTGCATAAATGGTTCACACTTTTTTATTGCTGAATATTATTCCATTGTATGGATTTGTTTATCCATCCACCTGTTGACAGACATTTGGATTGCTTCCAGTTTTGGTCTGTTAGGAATAATGTTGCTATGAACAAGTTTTTTTTATGGACTTTTTTTTCTCTTGGGTAAAGACCTAGGAGTGGAATTGTTGGGTCATATGTTGTGTATGTTTAACTTTATAAGAAACTGCCAAACTGTTTTTTAAAGCAGCTGTATCACTTGACATCCGCCCTTACATTTTTCCTCAATACTTTCAGGAGTCAGATTTTTGTTTCTTTTGGATAAGACCATATCTTCTCTGGCCTCCAGGTGGCCCTAATGAATCCTGGTGAGTGCAAAAAGATATGCCAGAAAATGTTATTTCAGCAGGAGGAAAGGAAGCCCAATCCATAGGTGACATTGACCTTCCCCCAGTAACGTTCAGTAACTTTCCAGGGCCTGTGCCAAGTGCTGTCCTTTGGGCCCAGGAGTATTGCTTTCATGGAGGGAGTTGCTATGGTCTGCTGGTCAATTGATCTTGAGCTGACCCTACTTCTGCCTTGCATTGTCCTCCTCGAGAGCTGCTGGAAAGGCAGGGACCTCCCTGTACTCTCTCAATTACGTCTCAAGTCCAGGATCCAGAGGCTGAGGTGATGGAGAGAGTGTGGGGACACCAGGCAGCAGGCAGTGATTGTGGCTGTGGCTGCAAATACATGTTGGCATTTACAGACACCGGCCTTTCAAAGCTGGATAGAGGAGGAAACAAGACTTTGAAAAGCGCACCCCACCCCCATCCCAACATGAGTTCTTCCCTCAATTCACCCTGGACTCCCAAGCGCCTCAGTGGCTCAGATGAGGCTGCCAGAGGGTACTAGCCTGTTCTGGTCACGTTCTTGCCTTTTTTTTTTTAAGATTTATTTTATTTATTTCTCTGCGCCACCTCCTTGTTTGTGCTCGCTGTCTGCTCTCTGTGTCTGTTTGTTGTGTGCGCTCTGTATCTGCTCCTCTTCTTTCTAGGAGGCAGGGGAACCCAAACCCGGCCTCCCAAGTGGGAGGGAGGGGCCCAATCGCTTAAGCCACCTCTGCTCCCTGCTTGTTGTATCTGTCATAATTTCCTCTTTGCGTCAGCTCACCACTCCAGCCTATTGCACTCCGTCAGCTCTCTGTCTTGCTCCTCTTCTTTAGGATGTGCCCAGCCTGGACCTCCCATGTGGCAGGTGGGTGCCCAACTGCTTGAGCTACATCCACTTCCCTATCCTTATTGATCAAGGACAGGCGCAACCTTGAAACAGGTGAATGGAAAAGGAAAAGGAGAGGGGTGGGGGCCTCCGCTTGGCGGTAACGACTCCTCTACCCAAGAACCGGAAAGTGGAGACGGGGCTTGACAGGCGCACGAAAGAAAGCCCAGAGGGGAGTGGCTTGGCCTGCTGATCACAAGGCACAAGCAAGATGCAAGACCGGGGGCTTGGGGT
>PVKH010046555.1:0-10386 GCA_004027955.1 Chaetophractus vellerosus | reverse complement strand
TCCCTCACCCTGCTCCCAAAGTGTCCAATGACCCTGGCTCCACATAATTTTGCAATTTCTTGCATTGCATACATCATAAGTCTATATCAGGACTCCAACAAGTCCATTCTAGTCCATAGTTGTTCCCCCAATCTTGAGAAGTCTGGAATGGTAATGTCCCCTCCACCATGGAAGGGATTATCCTGCCTGCAGCTGCAGGTTCTCTGGATTCCCCTGCATAGCCGTCTTCCATCGTCAACTCCCAACTAGGTGTCCTAGTTGAGTCCATTGAGTTGTAGCATAGGAGTTGCAGGTCCTCAGAGTTCTGGACCTGGTTGGCTTATGGTCAGCATGTAGTCTCCATTCTATGGAAGTACACCTAAAACTCTGGTATCAAATATAGGTTTGAATAGAAGAGACATTTGGACCATGTGCAATGTAGACATATTTTGGTCATTTTCTATCACTCTCAGGAGCAAGAATTCCAAGTTAGGGCACACTAGTAAGGCACCAAACTCTGGGATTATCTGCCCTGGTATAGGACCTAGATATCTTCAAAGACCTCTGGTGGCCCTTTGTTTGGGGTGATTTCCATATTGGAAGTCTAGGAGGTCCTACTGGGATTTGCATAAGTGTTACCTCTGGGTTGCCCTCCTGACTCATTTTGAAGTCTCTTAGCCCTATGAACTCATCTGTCTTAACCATTTCCCCCTTTTATTTGAGGTCTCTTCCCAGTTTTACTGCCCGTTGGCATTGGTTACTAATCCCTCATTGCCAGGGAGGCTCATCCCTGGGAGTCATGTCCCATGCTGTCTCCCATACTCTTAATACATTTTCTTGCAATGTTTTTTCACTGCTGTTCTCATACCTGTGTCCCCAAACATTTACACTGTGCTCTTCAAACTTCTACTCCATGGTTAAAAAAATCAAAACAGGAAAGAAAATTAACCATAACCACCATTACCATACATCATCCGTCTTTTCATAGACACATGCCTCACCTCCTCACCTTAACTGAGCCCCTTCGAGTGAAGACCATGAATTCACATGTGTTCTGAGTACTGTGAAAATCACTGACTATAATTTTCACTTCCTAAGTAAGCTTTGATTTTGATCCATTTGATCCATTCCTTTATTCGGGCTCTTATTCTTGCTTCCTAATCTCCTTGGCTCCAGACTTTCCCTCCAGAAATCCTTCCATCTGCTGGGGAAAGACTTTTCCAAAACACTAATCAAATTATGTTGCTTCTGATCCAAACATTTTTGAGATCCCTACACACCTTCCAAGCAAAACACGCATTCCTTTGAATGGTTTAGTGCCCTTCACACTGCCCCACGGGTGCCCATGCTCCAACCATGTGAATGTATTTACATTTCCCTGAGTAGAGCTTGTCCCTTTATGCCTCTGTGCCTTTTCACTTTATATACCCTGTGCCTGGATACCTCTGTACCTGCACCTTCTTTCTCTAGCTAACTCTTTCTTCTGTGTTCCCTGATTCCCAGGATAGGTTAGAAGTTCCCTCCTGGTGATGTCATAACGCCTGCTTATACCCTACACAACAGCACTTGCCACGCTTTTGTGTTTTCCTGTTTTGACAGTAACTAAATGTTCTCTTTGTCCCCTGTATTTGGTGCCCAGGATAAAGTTGGCATTCGTTAACTAACTGTTAACTATTTAAATATTTTAAAGGATGAAAGAAGTGATTTCTAACACCTGAGAGTTTATAGCTGCATGAAAACTAACTACAAGTAGAACTCATTGCAACAGCTTTCTAGGTTGTCTCCCTGTCCCCATTTTTGCCTGTCTTCTTCAAATCCCACTTACCCACAGCTACCAGAATGACCATTCTGACACAGAAATCTTCAATTCTACAGCTTGTACTTTCCATGCTCCCTTTAGGGCATGGGTGTAAGTTCAACTTCTTAACAAAGCACCGGTGCCCTCCATGGGGTAGGGTCCTTGCCTCTTACCTCCCTACCTCCTGCCTTTCTTGATTCCTCCCAGGCCAGGGTAGGTGGCCTTCAGGCATGATCCCAAAAGACCATGTTCACAATGCCATTGCTGTCTTTGCCACAATGTTCTATGATAACTATTTAAAATTATGTTCACATCACCTGACCATACATTCCTTGAGAGAGGGTTTTGTCTTAATTATCTCCAAATCCCTGGTAGCTAGTAGTTTTTGACCCACAGTAGGTGCTCATTAATGGATATTGAATTAATAAATTTAACAATAGACTTAGTAGTGAGCCAGCAGGAAAAATATAGTGTCACAAAGAAAATGAACTTTTAGACAAAGATCAGGTTTCTAGCAGGCTTTAAAATCAATGTATCCCAGAATGTTACGGGATTTACATTTCTCATCAAAGGTTTTCAATTGCAAACAATATTTCATTAATATTTTTGAAACAAATCAAAATCTGATTGTATCATAGAAGGTAAGTAGAAAATGCAAATGCAAATAATCTTAACATGATAGCTAATTTCATAAATCAAGAAGTTTTTAATATGCATTTTCAAAACTAAGGATGCATACTATTAACATTATTGCACTTATTAGTTTTATGCATAGCAGCTAATTGCATTCCTTTAAATATTGTCTCATTGTCAGTCACTATGCAATGCACCTGTCACCAGGCTAGTTTTCAGTCAATTGATCAAGTATTTACTAAATGCTTCTTGTGGGGATAGCACTATGCTGGTTGCAGTGGGAAATAATGAAATAAAAGATTTCTGGTCTTCAAGAAACTCACAATTTATTTAAGTAGAACAAAAAGAACCCAAGAGCAATAAAAGACAATCCATAAAAACAAATGTCAGAAGCCAAACACTGCAGATCTGATGAAAGGGAGAGCAATAACCAAAGGCTTAATGAAAGAAGTGAGACTTGAATAAGTCTTGAAACAGAAAAAGATTGGGATAGTTAGAAGCAGAAAGAGGGTTTTTCCAAGATTTGAGATGCTTTATTTGTTTGTCTCTTCATTCATTTACCAAATATGTATTGAAATTGATGGTCCAACTGAAATTCACCTCCATCTGCAAGAGCCAGTTTAACCCTAGTGACTTGAGAGCTACACATAATTATTACCAATGAATACAAACATCACAAACAGCTGCATTGCTCCTCCACAAACTTGTATGGCAGGTATTGTTGCCACATTTTATAGATAAGAAAGCAGGCACCAAGAGATTGTGACATACCCAACTTTACAGAGACAGGACTAACAAGTGAATTCAAATCTATTGCCCCCAAAGCCCAACCTCTTTCCAATACCATGCAAGAATCAAACGACAAATTTTGTCAAAAAGTGTCATTAGTTCTTCCAAATTCCCTGTAGCATGGGATTTTATTGATTAGCTGTGCTAACACAAATTTGGTACATATTATTTGTCCTTGGGCTAGGAAATCTATGTGTCTTTTAATCTGAAAAACATATTATCCTCTCTAGTCTGTATTTATGGGCACCATCAGTTCAGTTGTAATTCAGTCACTACCACTGAATTGTCCCATCAAACAACCAATCAGGACAATGAAGAAACAAATAATGTATCTGACTTATTTAACCCAACAATTTAAGCACAATGCTTAAACTGCTTAAGAGTAAACCAAAGCCAGAGTCTTGACCAAGCTTAACATTACCTCATTCCTACAGTGTCTTGATTTGACCTTTAATATGTTGAATTCCTGTTTATAAACTGTACCATGTTCTCATTAAAACTGAATTTTAGCCATTAGATATTCTAATAAAATTTATTTTAGTTGCTAAAAATATTCGTTATTGTCTCCTGACTTCCTTTCCAAACCTGGGAACTTGCTGTAATTGCTAAATACCAAAAATCTTCTCTGAAAGACAACATTTTAATGAATAATTCAAAAATTCTGTCCCTGACCAGAATCTCAAGCCTTATGTAAATTTAGTTCTAGCAAAAAAAGCTGGGAAGGGAATTTCTCTATGAGAGCACTTGACTCTCGGACAACAGGCAGAGGGACCAACATATGAGACCCTGTGCCTCGGATCAGGTATATTGATATAGTAGAGGTTTGGCAGGAAAATACTTCATCAACTGGGTTGGTGAGCGGCACAGAACCGTGGGAAGAGTATGGGACATGGAATCAGGTTACCTAGTTCTCATTCTTCCTCCATAGCTTTTAATCTGCACAACTTTGGGTGAATAACTCAATTCTCATGACTCAGTTTCCTTCTTGTAAAACGAAAATAACTACCATAATTCTTCCCTACCTCACTGAGTTGTTTTGAGGATTAATTGACATGCAATAAAACAAACCATGAACACCATATGCTGATTCATTATTAGTATTAGTTCCACATCCTTACTTGCCATTTTGAATTGCCTGGGTAAACCCTTTTTTCAGACTCCCTAAACGCCTTCAGCTTTGAATTAGGAAAGAGCTTGTAAGCAAGTACTCATCATGCACTGAGTGTGAACCTGCACTTGCTTTAGCTATGAGAGTTAACAATAAATATCTTTACCTTCAGGACCTCATAATCTAGTCATGGAGAATATTTGGATACAAAAGAAACAAAGCCTGAAAAAATCAGGACAATGTAGAATTGGGTCACTGTTATGTGGGTCCATACATGGTAGAGGAGCGTGGACAACACTGAGGTCTGGAGCTGCAAGAGGACCAAGCTCTGTGAAAGAGGGACATGAGCGTGGTGAAGATGTGAGCATTTGGGAAGATTGAATCAACAGAAAGCTCATCCCTTGTTTTTTTGTTTGTTTGTTTGTTTTTTGTTTTTGTTTTTGTTTTTTTTTGGCCTGAGTTGAGGACAAAAAGAATGAGAAGGTAATTGAAGAGAAACAAAAAATATAGAATTCAGAACTTAGCACAAGAATCCCTCTCCTTCTATAAAACGGTGTATTTTTTGGCAAAGTGGAAATTCTTTCACTTAGTGAAGAAGATTGCAAGGCTGGATAAAAAATTCTAATTGCTTTGACTAGTAAGCTTGGTTAAGTGAAGGAGCCCTGAGAATTCCTGGCATATCACCGAACCCAGTGAAATACTCATGTATGCAATTCCATTAAACAAACTAGGGAAAAATATCTTACTAGAGGATGATGTTTCATGTTTTCAGGTATCCATATCTTTTAGAAAATGATTAATATTTAATGTGTGTTGCACATACCAGGTACTATAGTAACATGGTTGTACACATTCTATAATTATAATTATCTAATAACTATCTAATTTAATACAACTACACAAAAAAGGTTATTTTTCCTCCATGTTGCAGATGATCAAACTGAAGTGTAAAGCAGTGAATTAACTATATAAGTGGCCAAGTTAGGATTCCAAAGGCAAAGCTTTTAATCACCTACATAAATATTTCTTATTTTTCTTTTTCATTTTGATGAGCTACTTTTTTATTTGGATGTTGGAAGGTTACAGAACATTTATGGGAGAAACATCTTACACTGGCTATCAATCTACTCAGTCATTTTATTTTCTCTGTGAATTGGGATGTAGCCTCCATTGTTTTATTTTAGTGGCAGAACACTTTAGCACTAAGCATTTGAGTCACAGAATGTGTACCATCCTCTGTAGGAGCTTGGTTTGAAAATCACTACTAAGGAAATGTAAAACTTTGAGAAAGGCAGAAACAAGGAGCCTTGCTGGGCCCCAAGAACATTCTTGGCAGCCAATTAATTGGCTTTGTCCAGCATTTTTGCAATGCCAGGGGCTGGGATCCCAGACAGCACCAAGAAAAGGACTTTTGGGCTTTGGGAGAATCAATCACCATGCTAGACAGCTGGGGGAAATATGGTTTTTAACAACCCCAGCATTTTTTTTTTACAACACTGCCATGAGTCCTAGCTGGCAGCTCTGGATATTTCCACCTCTGTTCCCACAAGCAAACTGAAAATCTTCCAAAATCTGAGGGAAATCATGCAGCCTTCCCTCAGCAGCCCCTTTCTCTCCCCGACAGTGTGTTCAGGCTATGTTAGCCTGAGCGAGGCTGCAGCCTGTCAGGCTTTCTAGACTGTGTCTTTTCTCTCCATCTCATCCAGACTCCATTTCTCACCCCTGAAGGGCCTTTTGTGCTCCAGAAGTGTGTCTGTAAGTCATGGTACAATTCAGTACGGTGCCACATTACTCAGGAAATAGGTATTTTTGTTACATTTTGTTTTGTTTTTGTAGAAGTGTCAACATTTTGCAGAGACATTGATTGCAGAAACGTTATTAGAAAAAAAATTTTAAAAAGAAGATCAATTCTTCTTCCCTTGAGACAAGGTCATAGGAGATAAAATTTTAAAAATCCTGAAAGAAAATTAGCCTTCTCAGAAGTCCTCATTTGGGCTTTCTGTTTGTTTTTGTGCATGTAAGTAAACACCTTCCATCAGAGGCAGTACTAGGAAAAAGGGCCTATTGGGCAGATCTTAGCCCCTCACTCAACTGGATGGAAAGATTCTAGGGCTCCAAATATCTCCTCAGAATGTGCACCTGCAGGGAGCGTGGGGGCTGCTTAGTGGAAAAGTAAACATAAGCAAAAATAGAGAAGAAAAAAGATTAAAGGAGATGATAGACATGTATATAACAGCAGTGTAGGCAAACCGTGCCCCAAATTAAAATAGCTCCCCCCCCCCAGTAGTCATAAACCACCCTCCATTCTGACTCTACCCCCTTGAGTGGAGGAAGAGGGCTTAGAACTCATCAGCAGGAAAGAGGAAGTTAATTTGGTAGACAGTGGGAAGGAGCTCTTATTGTGGGCAGACGATTGAAAAATAAAGAATCCCTTAGAAAGGATTGGGGAAATGAGGAAAAATGATGATCCTTGGAGAACTAGTAAGAGTCATTAAACTTCAGAGAGAGAGAGAGGGAGAGAGAGCTGGTTTTTCAGAACCTTTCTGTCTCCCTCATTGGTTCAATTAGAGTATTTCACAGAGGGTTCTGGCTCAGAAGGACACTCTCCTTCCTCTGCATGTGTCCAAATGTACGGAAGATAATCCATAGCCCACACTTACTTCTGCAAGTTTCAAATTAACAATAATAAGCCTCCTTTCCTAAATTGTCCAGATTATTATCTCAAGTCTTCCTTTCTGTTATGAAGCTCCCTATTAAACAATATTTTTTAACGTTTGCCTCTAAGGCAAGCAGCCAGCTTACCATGTGCTTAGGGGAAGAGGGAGGGAGGGAAGAGTGAGAGAAAGTATTCCTTGGGAAACCCCAAGCAGAATCTTGGTGAATAAAGAGGTTTATGGCAGGTTTAGAGTCAGGTGGGGAAAGAGGAAGGGGGCAGTTTCACAATGTGTATTCATCTACCACATAATGGTTTCCATCCTTTGGGAGCAAGAAGACCTCTTTGTAACATAAGATTACCAGTGGTTCCAGTTTCCCAGGACTGTTTGGTTTTAACACTGAAAGTCGCTTGTCTCTGGAAACTTTTTCCCAGGATGAAAATAATGGTCATGGGTATGGAAGGTCGGCAATAATGTTACCAGATTTTGTCTAGGTTCTTGACTATGCTGCAGAAATGAATTTCAAGAGCACGTCATGTTGATTAGGCTAGTAATTTATTACGATAGGGAGGGAAGAGAAATGGGAGAAAATAACAGATCATAGGTCCCAGGTAGAGAGGAAGGGGCTGAAGGGGAATAAAGAGGGCTGATTTACAGACTACAATTTCCCAGTATAGATTATAAATGCCCAGGTTTTACTTGCATATTGATCCATGCAGGAGGTGGGGGGAAGGCCAGAGCAGGGCACAGAAGGCAAGAGAGACAGAGAGAGAGAGAGAGAGAGAGAGAGAGAGAGAGAGAGAGAGAGAGAGAGAGAGAGAGAGAGAGAGAATCAGCCTTTACACTTGCTTTTTAAACCATTAATTATTCTGCCCCTTTGTTAGTGGCATGGGAGGAATTCCAGCTGTTTGCTGTTTTGATTGATTATCCCACCCATCAACCCCCCTGGAGAATACCCAGGGCTTCTCCTGGTTTCCTGAGGAAATCTCATTTGTGAGGGCTTTCCAGCAGCCATCTTGGGGATATCTATGTCCACGTGGACTTCTTGCCAGGTTTCAGATCCATCTATTGATTTTCCACCTAGCCTGCTTCAATAAGGGACAAAAAACATACAGTGGCCCCCAAAATAGGGACTGAAAGCACCACTGTTTTTAGTGCCAAGTGGATCCAACATAGAATATTCATCCACCTTTTGTAATTTTTGTTACTATTTTTACACCTGACCAGCAATGTTGGTAGCCATTTTTTGAGGTTCATAAAATAAAAATAAAATAAAATAAAATAGTCATCCATTGTTGCATTAATTTTGATGATAAGACATAAGCGTGCACTTCAAATGCATTGTAATCATGAGCCTGAACAGTCCATTCTTTCATTGTGTCTGTGGATTAACTATGGTGTCTTGTATCAAGATAGTACTAGTTTAATTTTTTTAACATTATTACTACTAATGACCATGCTTTCTAAGAGTTCAGGTAATGAAAATGAAAACTATTACAATACCTATGCCAGCATGCCCCAGAAGGCCAAATGACTGCATTTTTAAATGACAGATACAGGTACAACTGGATGAGGAGGGCAAATAACCAAAACAGAACATATTCCAGCACAATATGCAGAGAAGAGTTTGGGACTGGGGACAATGAAGAAGGGGATAGAAAAACAATGAGACTGATTTCCATAGGTTAAGGATGAGATAGTCAAGTAAATAATTTAAATAACACAGTTTTTTCAGCTCCCAAAGAAACATCAATGCTCAGTCAAAAATAGCAGCCACTGTATTAGCCTGGGCATACCACACAACCGAAAATACATTATCATCTCATTCTCTTGAGTTCTCTAAGGAATTGAGTAAAGTTGCATTTTCTGATTCAGAGATTGCAACTAAAATGACCTGTCAGTGAACAGAAGAGGAAATTTTGATAATAGCTGTGCTGGACCCTTGTGGTGTAGAGTTGGTTCTTTCAGAGCCTACCAACAATCAGGCTTTCTACACGGTATAAGAAAGTGATAAGTAGAATCAAGGTAACAAGTACCCCTAGCTCCATTTTGGTTTGCAAATGGAGTTGCAAATCATTTTCTTGAAGATATTAACGAAACCACAGAAAGTATAAAACAAAAGACTGTTAATTATTGTCTAAAGCAGATTTTGTTTATCTATATGCATATTTGGAAGACCGTACAAATGTAAATTTTGGCAAGTTTTAATCAATCTATAAGCTCCTTACCAAAGAAAATGGTACACTGGGCTGCTAAAAGGTAGTGTGATTTGCTTACCTACGGTGCTGAAGCTTTCATAATGAAAGCTTTGGATCACTTTTCTAGTTCCTCAAATTATGCAGAAGCACTTATATTTTACTTCATAGGAATGGAAGGAGATAGTCTAAGGAGACTCCTTAGACATGTGGCCATAAACTAGTAATAGATGGTGGTAATAGATGGTGGTGAAGTTAGCATAGCATTGGGAATGTAATTAACAGCACCAAAATATGTATTTGAATGTGGTTAAAAGGGGAAATATTAGGTAACAATAAAATTTTTTTAAAAATCCATGGAACTACATTACAGGGTGAATCCTAAGTTAAACCATGGACTATAGTTAATTGTACAATTATAAAAGTTTTCTTTCATCACTTGTAACAAATGTTCCACACCAATGCAAGTTGTTAATAATAGGGTGGTATATGGGAATCCTGTATTATAGATATGATTGTTCTGTAACCCACGACTTCTTCAATAAGGAAAATAAAAGAACTTGAGGTAAGGGCCAGGGTCATACCTTGCCCCTATGTCCTTGAAATGACACCCAAACTGGAACATCACATCCTTTATGGTACTGCCCAGAATATTGCAGCTGAAGCACTCCTTGAACTCAAACAAACCAAATAGAGGGAGTACTTTCCTACTTCTCAAAGGTTGGAAGTACTGAAAAAATAAAGAATTGTAGTCAGTAAAGCATTATTTTAGGATTTCCAGTGCTGCTTTGGGAAAAAGGCTTAAGACATGAAAGACATTAGTATGTTCTATGTGAGCAGACACTTTTATTAATTGTTTGCCTAACAGCCTCCCTATGAACTCTCTGGTTTCAACTTGGTTATAAAATCAATTTAGAATATATACGCTCTGATGGTTAGGCTAATGTGTCAACTCTTCCAGGTAATTGTGCCCAGTTGTCTGGTCAAGCAAGCACTGCACTACTTGTAATACAAGGATATTTATGGACCTTAGTCATCAGTGAGTTTACTGCATAGATGGCTGATTATATCTCCATCAACCAGGGAGATTGCCGTCAGCAATGAGTGATGCTCTATCCAATCATTTGAATGCCTTAAAAGGGGAAGTGATTTCAGCATTTAGAGATAATTTCCCAGAGTGTCCTTGGACAGCCAACATCACCCGGAAACTCATCAAGGACCTTCATTGGA
>PVKH010046554.1:0-10390 GCA_004027955.1 Chaetophractus vellerosus | reverse complement strand
AGGACCCCTACCTTACAACTTATACAAAAATCAACTCAAAATGCATCAAAAAAAAAAAAAAACTAAATGTAAGATCCAGTGCTATCAAACTAGAAGAAAATATAGAGAAATATCTTCAGGAACTTACATTAGTCATTGGTTTCTCAGACTTTATACCCAAAGCACAAGCAACAAATGAAAAAATAAATAAATGGGGCCTCATTAAAATAAAAAACTTATGTGCTTTAACGGACTTTATCATAAAAGTCAAATGACAACCTACACAATGGGAGAAAATATTTGGAAACCACATATCTGATAATGGTTTAATAGCCAGAATATATAAATTCTTCCACTTCACAACAAAATGATTTAAAAAAACAAGTTTTAAAAATGGGCAAAAGACATGAATAGACATCTCTCCAAAAATATACAATGGTCCAGAAAGCATAGAAAAATATGTTCAACATTATTAGCCATCAGGGAAATGCAAATCAAAACCACAATGACATGCTATTTCACACCCATTAGAAAGCCTGCTATTTTTAACAAATGGAAAACAACTAGTATAGGATAGAACGCCAAGAAATAGAAACACTCATTTATTGCTGGTGGCAATGCAAAATGGTGAAGCCACTATGGAAGACAGTTTGGCAGTTCCTCAGAAAGCTAAGTTTAGAATTACCATATGACCCAGCAATCCCACTACTAGGTATATACCCAAAAGAATTAAAAGCAGAGGATCAAACAGATATTTGCACACTGATGTTCATAATGGCATTATTCACAATTGCCAAAAGATAGAAGCAACTGATGAATAAAAATGTAGTAAATATCTACAATGGAATATTATTTGGCCAAAAAAGAATGAAGTCCTGGTACATGTGACAACATGGATGAACCTTGAAGACATCATGTTGAGTAAAATTAGCCAGACACAATTGGACAAATATTTTATGATCTCACTTATTTGAAATAATTAGAATAAGGAAGCATATAGAGTTAGAAATTAGAACGTAGATTACTAGGGTATGGAGTGCGGGTAGGGAATGGGAAGTTATGTACGAGGTTCCTATTTGGAATGATGGAAATGTTTTGGTAATGGACAGTGGTGAATTACATATCTGAAGGTGATTAAAAGGGAAATGTTAGATTGTATAAATGGTAATAGAATTAATTTTTTTTTAATTCATGGAACTACACTACACAAACAGTGGACCTGAAATTAAACCAAGGACTATAGTTAATGGCACAATTATAAAAATGTGCTTTCATCAATTGTAACAAATGTTCCACACCAATGCAAGGTGGTCAGAATAGGGTGGTATATGGGAATCCTGTATTTTACACGATTGTTTTGTAAACCCACAACTTCTTTAATAATGAAAAAAAATGATCATTATTGTATGAAGGCTTTTTGTTACATTCTTTCTTCTGGGCTTGTTTCTTTGACTCTTGAGCTGTTTCTTTTACACACTGGACCTAACACAAGTGCTAAGAATTTTCTTGTTTTCCTTATTATAAATTTAGCCCTTGAGACCTCAGAACAAGCTTGGCGGAAAAGGATTGTGAACTCTGATAAATGTAAATGTAACCTTCAGTCTTGTGTAAAAATGAACCTGGCTTCTCAGCTGTGCCAGTCATCTGTTTGTCTTCCTTTTTCCCAAAGTGGAGGTTTAAAGGAGCTTCCTCAAGCTGCCTCCATCCCCAGTGGAAAGACCATGACCCCAGTTCAGATGTGGTTCTCAGGTGAACTGGAAAGGATGCCTCTCACTACCTCCTCCATCATCCATCCAAGATTGCTCAGGCATTTCCTGGACTGTAGCTGTGCCATATAAAACAGTCTGCCATGATTAACTCTTAATGCCTACCCATACTTTTGACTCTGATTGTAAGAATACTCAAATCAAGCGGATCTGATGTGGAGCTACCATACCTTTACTTGACATTTGCTGCTACACAAGGCTGGGTGTATATGCTAGACTTCAATATTTTTTAGCTAGAGGATGTTATCTAACATCTTCATTGTAGAGATGGGAAAATGAAGATAGACACAATTTAAGTGATTTGGGGCACATCATGCTATTCCAAACGATCATAGCCTTTGAAATCAGAGAGATCTGGGTTCAGATTTTAACCATATCTCTTATAGTTGGACAAATCCATTAATGTCTGTACTCTTCAATTTCCTCATCTTAAAATGAGGATAATAATTCCTACTCTGCAGAATAGGCAAGGGGGTAGCAACAGGGCATATCAGACACATGGCTCGTATGAAACACTCAATATATTGTAACTAATGTTATATGCTCACTCTTCCTTGTCCATTGCTAAAGTGACAGGGCCACTTAGTAACTGATGCAAGTCTAGGACCTGTCTCCCAATCCAATGCTCCTTTCAGCCTGATAGGACTTGTCATGGCTCATGGATTCTCACTAGTTCTATTTAGGAATAGCAAACAAATGTATACTTCCACATACCCAACTTAAGCCCTCAGAGACTTTTCTCCTCCCTAGAGAATCAGGTAGACAATTTGAAATTTTATTCAGCAGTGAAATGCTACTGTGGTTGCAAAAAAAGCTAGAGTAATATTTCAACCTAAAGAGCCAGGTCTGGCACCCAGAATAAAAGACTCTTTTAATAGGAAGAATAATCTATCAATTTTGTGAAAGGGCGGTTGGAAAAGACTCGAATTCCTACTGCAATATAAAACACAAATGGTACATTGTCCTAGTTTTGTTTTGTTTTGTTTTTGATAGAAATTGTACATTAATACTGAAGAACAGAATTTCTTTTACCTCAGCCTGCAAATTTAGAATATGCTATACAGACAACTCTATTTTCTTGGGGTTAATAAATGACATTTAAAAAAGAGATGGCATGGGGTAATTGAAAATAATAATTATAATATTAATAATCTTGTGTTTTTTCCACATTTAAGGCATTAAAAATAAAAGCTACGTTGCTGCCTATTAAAGAAAAATACTCTGTTTCTTAAGATTGTTCTATGCACTTGATGGTGTTTTATTATACAAAGATATGGTCTTCATCCTAGCCCCGCAAGAAAGAAGTCGTATTCTCTGTATATGAGTGAGGAAATCTCGTTTCTGGTATCAGCCACTTGAGTGTGCCCTGGAGTGCGAAGGTAGTTTGTTCACCACAAAAGGTATAAGGATTCGTAAGAAAAGCTTCTGGAGGCTTGACATAGTGTCTTCCATGGGGAACAGACCAGGTAGAAGTAGATAAGAACTGCAGGGAAAGAGCGGTGACCTTGAAGGTAGACCCACCCAAATTTCCAGATCAATTGGATATGGGGATATGAGAAAGAGAAAAATCAATAGTTAAAGCCCTGAATAACTGGAAGGAGGAAGTTGCCATCATGCAAGACTCAGAAGACTTCAGCTTTGGAAGTGGGAGTTGGAATTATAAGCTTAGATATTGCAAATAACTCCCAAAGTAGTTTGAAAAATTTATACTCCCACTGATCACATATAAGACTATTGTCTTCCTACACCAGTATCAATGTCTACAATCTGAGCACTCATGACTTTAAAGCCTCGAAGATCTATAGCCATTATCACTCAAATATCACCTCTTACCCATTCTCTATTCTCTCTTAAAAACTTATATTGGAATGTTTTATATCAAGTTCTATTTCATTTTTATCACTTTTTAAATTTCTCTATGCTGCATTCCAGATAATTTCCTCAAATATATCTTTTAAATTATAATTCTTTCTACCTGTATCTGATCTTCTATTAAACTCATTTACTTTTTATTGCAATGGCTATAATTTTCACTTCTAAAGGTTTTATTCCGTTTTTTTAGATCCACCCACTCTTTTTGTAGATTATTGTTCTTTCTCTCATTGGTTTTATCACTTTAATTATTTTAACCAAAATTACATTCCAAGTCCTTTCTTAGCATTTCATTTTTTCGGTACCTTGAGATACTAATTCTCTTTTTCCTTAAGTCTGATCACTCCCCACTCATGAATCATTCTCTATCATGTATAGTTTTTTGTTGTTGTCGTTGTGAGGTTGCCAAGAATGTGGATGTCCCTTGTGCCTTAGGTTGTGGAAACGATTCTACAGAGTTGGTTGTGACTTTGCATCACTTAAAGTCTCCAGTGGTTTCACAAACTGAGATGAGGTTTTAGATTCATGCCGCAGCCTGGAATTTCCATACCCAATATAAATAATTTAAATTTGACTCCCACACCACACTTTGAGTTAAAATTTCTCATAGGGACTGGTCCACACAGAGCATCATAAATAGAAATACAACAGACTTCCTTGCCCCTTCCCTGGCTAATGGGCAAAATTGTTCTCAGCTGATTTTGACAAGGGGCCTCCCAGTGGCCTGCTTCAGTGGTCTTGCTCCCTTTCTCTTCCTGTATGAGGCCAGGTCTTCGTCCTTGTATAGACAGTCACTTCTTAGTCTCTGGGTGGCGTCGATCTATGTGTGATACTCTCCGGAGGACTTGGGTGTCAGAGTGAGGTCCTTTTTTTGTACTTGTCACCGAGGAAGTTCCCATTCTTTCTTTTGAGCTCTGCAATGTTTACGTGCGCATTTTAAATTTTTTGTTAGTTTTTGCCAAAATTTCTGTTTGGAGTTAGAAGTTGCTAATATGATTCATGTAGTCAGTGGTGATATTTAGCAATCTGTACGCCACACATAAGGTCTTTCAGGCCTCTTGGTGCATAAGAAAGCATTAACCCCTTATTTCTGGATTGGGGGAAAGAGTAGGAGTCCTGGGAGAGGACCAGGGTGCTGGCTATTTAACAACCAAAACCCAGGGCAGCTGGTGTACTGATATTTGCCTGTGTGTCAGCCAAATATCAGATGTCATGTTGTGAATTTTCTTATTGCTATCATCACAAAATTCATATTGTTATTTATAGCAATTAGATAAAAACATCCCAGGGGGTAAAAGACTTTGAAAGTATTTGGTGATTAAAGACTCAAAAATTCCTTAAAATCTACTTAGAGTGTTTCGTTTCTTGAAATAAGGTACAATGAGGAAAAATTATAAAAGTCTGTACATCAATTTACTATCCATATTCTGATGCAAAATAGAACATGTCTTGTAGAGGTATTTAGAATTATAGCTGCTTACCTTTTATTTAGTTCCAGGCACTTCACAATTTATCACAATTTTTTAAAAATCATTGAGTCCACACCTTTGAAAATAAGAATATTGAAATATGAAGCCAATCTTGGCATGTCCAAAGAGTCACATATCTGTAAGCATTGCCATTCACACATTTTGGGAGTGAGACATCTTTTGGACAAATTTTTGTTTAATGTCAACAAATATAATCTGTACAGCAAATAAAGGATTTTGGCATGCAGGCTCTTCTCCATACTGAAAGTAGTATAGTCCTGGATCCTGGGTAAGTTGTAAAATCCTGTGTATTTGAGCATAGAGGATTTAAAGATTAATGGCAAGGTTCTTAAGGATGCTAAGAGATGGGCATTGTGTTTGCCATACCTTTGAAACCATGTAAAAGGACTGTCCTGAGTTGTCCCTACTTGTTATTTCCAGACATTAGCCAATCAGATTGCAAGCAATGGAAATTAGACCAGGAGATTGGGTTCACTCAGAAATTTCCAAAATTTTGTCAAAAATTGTCCCTGGCTCTGAAGATTGTTCTTTTAGTATTACTTGGTTAAGAAAACACTTAGGGAAAAATTTACTATGAATTCAGTAATTTTTTTATGAGTCTTTATTCTGTGAAAATTCAACATATATTTGAAAAATAGTGACATGTACAAGCTCTTATTAATTCAAACTATTTAATCTAGTTCTTTGGTGCACAAACAGATTCTGGTGATTCCTTGCAATAACTCTTTGCCTGCTAGGATCTGGAGTTAAATGTTGCAAATGATTTCACAGACTATAGAAACAATTGAACAAACATTTGAAGGCTTAATAATTGATATTCAGCTGTGGTTCAACTTCCTTATAGCCTGATCAGCTGACACTCTGGAAGGGCTGTCCCCACCCCAATTATTCAATTATTTAGTATAACCAGTTGCTCCAAAGCCCAGAGCCTACGGGTGTGGATGGGATGGCAACAACCACAATAACTCAAATTATGATTCTTTTCCCAATCTGATCACATAGAACTTCAACCTCCTATTAATTGTGCCTCGAATTTTTGAAAGTCTCAAGCTGTGTCTCAGGTTCACGAGTAAATTCAATGCCATAGTACTTTGTCCAGTTCTGTCTACGGGGCATGCCTCTAGGCATCAGGTGGGTACAAACTTGTTCTACAAGCATCACAGTCTTCAGAGGTGGCCCGGGGACTGGCCAGATAGATGGTTAATGGTCTACTATGGCCATCGTGTTTCCCTGAAATGGGGAGACTGCCTGCTCGTGCTCTGTGCCACACGGTGTCACTTGGTGTCCCCTTGACCCACAGTGGCCTTGGTGTTAACAGATACCTCATTATCTGTCCAGCCCTCCCTCCTTTGGGTTCACAGAGGGAACCTGGGTCCGGCTCAGGACAGACACCCTCATGCCACTGGGGCCACTGTCTCCAGCACCTGCAAATAAGCATTGGCTTCCCTCCTACTCTTCCATCCAAAACAAAAGCCTTATTGCAAAATATCTCATGGAACCCTCGATTTAAACTGCTTGTTCATATGTCAGATGACTGAAATGTGTTTGCACCTTGGGGATAACAGTGACCTTGATTTGACATAATTTATTATAGCTAAGAGAGCTTTCACACCTATTCCCCCACTGAACGCCCAGTTAACAACCTTAACATCATGAAATTAGGGGGTAATTACCATTTTACTTCCAGTTTTGGGTGAAGTAATTTTGAGAATGACTTTTTTGAATGGTGAAAGATAAGCAATTTAGTGCTCTGGCAGGGTGTTTAAGGTATAGGAAGCAACTAAATTTAAACTTCAGGGTTGAGAACGTGCTGATTAGCTGACTTCAATGGCAGTAAATTCCTAGAAAAATGGGCAAAACTGCCTGAGAATCACAGGAAGAGGGGAATGAAAATAATTCACAACATCATGGAGAATGCTAAATTTAAAAAGAGGATCTCTGTTTTCATGTGAAGAGCAAGATAGCAGCTTAGAGCATTTGGAGACACAGGAATAACATTGTGGTTAAAAAGATTTTTCTTTCCTCATTCACACTGTGAATTAGCATATGTATTAGTCAGCCAAAGAGGTGCTGATGCAAAATACCAGAAATCTGTTGGCTTTTGTAAAAGGTATTTATTTGGGGTAGAAGCTTACAGTTACCAGGCCATAAAGTGTAAGTTACTTCCCTCACTAAAGTCTGTTGCCATGTGTTGGAGCAAGATGGCTGCCCATGTCTGCAAGGGTTCAGCCTTCCTCTTCCTCTTCCTCTTAAGGCTCCATGGTCCCAGCTTCTTCCAATATCAGCTGTAGGCTGGGATAAGTCTAGTCTCTCTCCTGGGGCTCGTTCCTCTCTGGGCTCAGCTGCTCTGCTCTCTCCACAAGGCCAGCTGTAGACTATCAGGCAAATGGCTTGTCTCTCTTCCTGGGGCATCTGCCATGTCTAATGGAGCTTTCTCTCTATCCTCATATATCTACTTCTCTGTGTATTTACTTCCTGGGGCTCCAGATTAAAACTCCAACTTTCTCCTCTGCCATGTCGTTTTATCTGTGGGTCCCTGCCCACCAATGGGGCGGGCACTCAACATCCTACTGACGTGGCCCAATCAAAGCCTTAATCATTATTTAATCAAGTAAAAGTGAAACCTCTGAATCCAATCCAATCTAATATACCCAGAGGAACAGACCAGCTCACAAACATAATCCAATGTCTATTTTTGGAATTCATAAACAATACCAAGCTGCTACAGCATAAGAATATTTAAAGGATAAGAGCCTAAACTACATTGTAGCTAAATCATCTGTCCATAGTCTGGTCCAGCTATTCTCAATTTTAGTTCACATCGCCCTACTGGGACTTTTCCTGTACAACCAGGTAGCTTAGTCAAAGCGGCAAAGTGGGATCTGTGGTGGAAGATGGATTGTGGCTCATAGAACAATATGGGAATGTTCTCCCATAAACTATAACAAGTATATAATACTAACACAAGATGTTAATAACCAGGTGGATTGTGGGGAAAATACACCAAATGTAAGATATTGGCTATAGTTAGCAGTAATATTATGATGACACTCTTTCATAGTTTGTAACAATTGTTTCACAACAACGCAAGGTGTTGGTGGGATAATGTATGGGAGCCCTGTAGATGATGTGAACGTTACAACTTTTACACTACGCTTATTGTTTATGTATGTTCATGTATGAATGATAAACTTCAATTTAAAAAGTTAAAAAAGAAAGAAGAAATTTAAGATGGCATTTGATACACATGTTGAAGGAATGAGCTAAAATTAAAATTTGAAAAAGAACCTGGCTTATACGAGGTGTAGCAAGAACAGAGAGGCAGGCAGGATAGAAGCAGGTCACAGAAACCAAGCAGTTAAAGTTCTGTTCTCATGTTGACAAAGCACTGATTTTTACATTTTAAAAAATATTTATCTGCAAAAGATATAAGTAACATCTGCAAAAAAAATCCCAATACAGATTAAATAGAAATTTTATTTACATCTTTCCCAAAGTTAAGCAATGTAATTGGTTTAGTTGGTCTACATCAAGACATTTTCCTACCCTGGTAAATACATTTACACACACACACACACACACACACACACGCCCACAGGTCTGGAAGAATGTCTGCATATTTACTGTTGTTTTGTGTGAGTGACAGTTTTTTTTATTTTATATATACAATAGTTATATTGTTCTATAATTTGGTCTTTTCCTACTTATCTCAGAGATAATTCTATGCTGTACATATTCATTTGTTTTAATAATTCAGTTTACTTGACTGTCATCTATTGAAAGAAAATTAGGTTGTCTTTAGTTTTCACCAAAACAAAAAAAAAAATAATGCAGTAAAAACCCTTAAACATTTACACTTGTTCTAGAAGTAAATGGTTTTAGGTATTGTAATTTTCAGCAACTCCTCCTAAACTTTTCTCCAAAAGGCTGTATCAATTTACACTCACATCAACTGCATATGAAAATACCTGTATCCTCACATCCTCACCAACAAAGGATATTCTCTTTCTTTTCAGTTTTGCAATATAATAGCCAAAATTATTCCCCATATCTCTGTTTATCAAAATCTATTCATCTTTAAAGACTGGCTTGAATATCATTTCCTTAATCATGTGTTCCCCGATCACCTAAAAGTGATTCTGCACACCCCGAACTACCACTGCACTTTGTCCAAACCTCGCTCTTTACGTTTATCACATTTTATATTATAATTACTATTAGTGTGTGGTCTCTCAGCCTCGGGGTTGACAGTAAGGCCAAAGACTAAGTCCAATTTATCTTTATATCCCCCTAGGCCCTTATGTCGTTGCCTTGTATGTAGTTGTAATATAATGATTTGTAAAATACACAAATAAAAGAAGACAAAATGTAGGGATGGAGTTCAATTCTAAACAAATTATGTCTTATAAAGAAATTTTATTACATTCACTTATGATTTATTCTGAGCAAAAAAAATCTGAGAAAACAGTGGGTATAAAAAAAGTGTCACTGAGTCAGAAGAAAATCTCATAAAAAAATCCATTCCATGGTTCATACATCCAAGCATATCCAGTGGTTAGCTTATGTGGAGGAAAATATTTTGACTCTAACTCATAATTCTTTCCTTCTATACTAAACGTAACAAGCACTGTGGTTGGCATCAGAAAAACTGAGTTCAAATGCTCTGTAAATCATTTACTATCTTTGTGATTTAGGAAAATTAACTAAGATTGTCTGAGTTTCAATTTCCTCATCTATAAATTGGGTTTAATAACTGTCCTACTTACAGGATGATTATCTATTTTCCCAATAATTATTATGATTATCACGTTTACTAAGTGCCTACTGAAAATCAGGTACAATGGGTGCAAACATAGAATACATTGTGGGAATCAAACGAGACAGTGGTTGTGAAAGCTTTTAGAATAATAAAGTGATGGACACAGAGAGGGAAGTGTTAATTGGACTCAGGTAATGCAGTCTGTTCTGCTACCAAAATTGTAAAGACATGAGTACATGTCTCCACTTACTCCATTAGAAAAGACAAACTTTAATTATTTTGATAGCCAAGATTTTACACACAAACTAGGTATTTTCCTAAGAC
The DNA here is from genome assembly GCA_004027955.1 of Chaetophractus vellerosus. Lineage (NCBI taxonomy): Eukaryota > Metazoa > Chordata > Mammalia > Cingulata > Chlamyphoridae > Chaetophractus > Chaetophractus vellerosus. The sequence continues at coordinate 200 of PVKH010046554.1, read as the reverse complement.
CCTGTTTTGGTCAGCCACAGGAGTGCCTTTTGAAATATACCAGAGATTGGTCGGTCTTTATAAAGGGTATTTATTTGGGGTAGAAGCTTACAGTTACCAGGCCACAAAGCATAAATTTCCTCCCATACCAAAGTCCATGTCCTGGAGGAAGATGGCTGCCGATGTCTCCAGGGTTCAGGCTTCCGCCTCCTTCACGAGTT